>BMAV01018212.1:0-86361 GCA_019973955.1 Trichonephila inaurata madagascariensis
ATGCGCATGATGTTATCATGAGACTTTGGTGAATACTGTACCACACTTTAAGGAGTATAATCTCAACGCACCGGACAGCAAACGAAGGCAGGGATCTCGGTGAATACTTTATACGAATGAATTCGAAGCATGCTACTGACCTCTCCATGCGCTGTATAATGTTTTAGCTCCAAGAAAGTTCTCCACAAGAAGAGCTGCAAGATTTCTGGTACTATCCTGTATTAAAAGACAAAAATTGCCCATGGCTGCCAGGTAAGGTAGGCATGGGTCTTAGGATTTTATTTGCATACCTTTGAGCCGTAAAATTGTCATTCCCAATGATATTTAGGTCAGTACGTCCTTCTATGTTGATACCAAGCCATACCGTTAAACCACCTAGTATTTAAGATGATTTTCCCTAAACTAAGATTGGGTTGTCTGTCGTCACAATTTGGACTAAATCTATTCATTCGTAAACAGCAGCTGACTCCAATTACTTTGCATCCTGCCTCGATGTTCATTGATCCATTTTATTCAGGTCGCATGGTGTCTTGCTGTCAGCGGAATAAACACCATTGGCTTAATTGCATACAGATCACCCGCATGAAGCCCATTTCGGACTATTTTGCTTGAAATCTTTCGTTCTGTTACAAAAGGAAACTGATTTTGAATATGTGTATAATTTGCTGTTCTGTCTGAACGAGCTGTTTACGGGATATATCGGTCATGATTTGCTGTGGTAACCCGTGGACAATCTCGTCCTAGCCGACGTCGAACATGCCCTGTTTTTCTATAATTGTAGAGAAAATAGTCCTGCAATGACACTTATTGCACCTTTAACCGCATCCACTACAGTATTTTGTGTAGTTCGTTCGACCAAATCTCCTGATAATACACCGCTTCATGTAAGTCCGATAGGACCAAGTACACGCGACTTTTGCAATATCCTTTTCCCAAAATAAAAAACGAAAAGTTAACTTCACCACTGAGACAACAAAAAACAGCAGCTTCTACGAAATCACGATTTATGCACTTATTTCCTCTTACTGGTTTTTGTCCTCATGTACATTGATTTGCATATTGACTTTTTTTTTCTTCAGTTTTCTGCTACATTTTAGATTATGGATGTTTTGTTTCAAGTTAGTTATCGGAATAAATGCTTTATTTTGTTCGATTTTTATCGATGTGCCTCCCTAATATTTTGTAGTGTGTAATCTATGAAATTTATAAAATATACGAAACAAACACCAGTCTCTATTTTGACTTGCCTCTTCCAACTTTAAATAAAAAAGATTAAAAAATTGTCTTATTAAAGTAAACTGTTTACGAAATGTCCAGAATTACTATTGTATTTTCTACAACAGCTGATGGACAAAAGCTACTACCGTTCGTTATACTGAAACGAAAAACAATGCCCATCGAAAAGCTGAATTTTGGTATAAATTTTGGGTTGAAGCAAAATGTGTTAGATAACCGAATAATTGGTATAAGACAATTTGAATGTAGGGAATGTAATTTGATAAAAAATGGCCTGTTCCTCCGAAAAACATTAACTCCATAATAGTCATCAATGGATTTAAAGCCTAAATCGCATCAGGTGTTAAAGGAAAAAAATGAAACATTTTATTTCGATCTTGTATATAGTACTAGGTGTTATGACGTCCCAATTACGAGTCTTGTGGATGCGGGTGTTTATAAATCATTTAAAATTAACTTAAGAAAGGAAGACGGCAATCGCGCGGCTAATAACTTTTCATAATGGCCCATTAACTTCTTGTGGAAACAAGTAATATATATATATATGTTACCGGCAAAGTATGAAATAAGATAATTATTTCATACTTTTTTTCGTAGGCATTGTATAGAATGACTAAAGCTGTTTAGGCAAAGTATGAAATAAGGTCATAATAAGGTTATTATATCAATGACGTACATTTCTAAATAATACAAATGTTATTCTGACAAAATATTGAGAGTGTCATTAAAGAAATATTCAAAATACGTAAAGGTGCCTGATTGGTGAATCGTCTGCTTATTATGCCGGAAGTTAGGGTTCGATCCCACGCAATAAATTTTTTTCTTTAATTCTTTTAATTATTTTTTAAAATTAAATAAATTTATTTATGAAAGGTTTCTTAAATATTAAATGATATTTTATGTAATTATTTTGTATTTTATAAAGTAAAAAAAATTACTGTAATTATTTATATATATAAATATTTATATTAAATTTTATAAATTTATTTTATATTATTAAACAATATTTATAATAAAAACAAATATATAATAAATATTAAATGATATTTTATATAAAAATTAATTACAAATAGTTGTATAATGTGAAATACAATATCCTATAAATAAAATATTATATATAACATAAAATAATGTATAATATATATTATTATTGAATAAATTATTTATAATTAATATAATAAAACATGTCTTTTTTATATATTATTAATTTAATTATTTTATAATTTTATAAAGTATTTAAAAGTCCTTTTCAAATAAATTTATTTAATTTTAATAAATTTATTAAAATAATTTTAATAAGTTTATTTAAATAATTTTAATAAATTAATTTAACTAATTTTAATAAAAATTAATAATAATTTCAATAATAAATAATAATTTTAATAATAAATTAATAATTTTAATAAGTTTATTTAAATAATTTTAATAATAAATTAATAATTTTAATAAGTTTATTTAAATAATTTTAATAAAAATTAATAATAATTTTAATAATAAATTAATAATAATTTTAATAATAAATTAATAATAATTTTAATAATAAATTAATAATAATTTTAATAATAAATTAATAATTTTAAAAAATTAATAATAATTTTAATAATAAATTAATAATAATAACTGACAAATTCTGAGCCTGAAGTACGCGTTAAAAGTCTCGCGCACAATATTCGAAACGAATCGGAGATGTATTTCATACTTTGCCGGTTTCTCATTAGGCATTCTATAAAATGCCTAGGCAATGTGTGAAATAAGAATCATTTCATACATTGCCGGCTAGTTTTAGGCATTCTATAGAATGCCGGATTTCATACTTTGCCGGTAACATATATACATTTTTTTAAGTCAATTCCTACATAAATTAACAAAGAAAAGTTTTATTTTAGTTACTTTTTATTAAATAATTAGAATTAATATAAATATGAATATTGTTACGAATTTTGTGTAAAATAGTGTAGATAATTTGCATTTGTGTGTGTGTGTGAATGTGTGTTATGTCTTCATCTTACTCTAAATTAGATTTAATTTACGTTAAAATTGTAATATTCACAAAAAAACGCCTTCCCTTACATTAAAATGGTGATTCAATGGGAACTTGGCGATACAGAGCCAAGTTGGAGGTGACCGACTTAGCGTCCATTTTGGCGACTTAGCAATCATGTTGGTGACCATTTCTGATGAGTTGGGAGCCCTCTAGATTCTTTTAGAAATTAGTAGAAAAATACGCTAATCTCAAAATCTATCACGCAAGTGGGTCTTTTCTCGAACTATCTGCGTGGGATATAAATAGAGAGATGATCGCCGAAAGTGAGTCAGTTTGGTTTTGACTAGTGATCAGTTAGTATTGCTCTGTTTGTTGAAGCGAATAGTGATTACTTCGGATGTTGAAAGAGAGATTGCTTGTGAATAATCTTTAATATACGTGTATTTTAGACACCAATAATTGTGACTGATTACTGTTGAAGGTGTGAAGACCTTCTGAGATTTATTTTGTGGATATTGCTGATGAATCTTCTATTTGAAGGATTGTATTTTCTACGATAAATTCTCAAAGCTCTTAAAGAACTGTCTTCTTTGCGACTTGATTGCCATGAAATCCTTGAACCCCGGATCTACGTAACAATATATATATGACAGGATCACAATAATAAGTGGCAAAATATAGAAATCGATTTTTCCTTGCAATTTTCCATTGTCTTTTCTGTATATAGTGTTGGAATATTTTATTTTTGTACGTTAATATTTATTCATTAATTAAATTTAATTATTCTAGTAAAATAGTATAGTAAAAAGAAATAACATTCCAAAAATTCAGCCATCCCAGGTGTTTCGAACCCACGACTTCTAGATTAGCAGTCGAAAGCACTATCCATTGCGTTACAGGGACACAACAAGTGATTTTCCTTATTATATATGGTGTTGGACGATTATTTTTGTTACTATTTATTCATTAATTAAGTTTAACTAATGAACTAAAATTTTAAAACAATGTATTAACATCACGTGTCATCCACTACAGGTTTAAAAGTATGTATTTGAACTTGAGTAGAACGAATAAAAAGTATTTTATTAAAGATTGAAAATCTGAACAATATATATACATTTAAGGGGAAAAAATAGCGCACCAAGAAGGAGTCGTCAAATTGAAACGAAATTTTGTATACGTAACGATTACTTTGATATGAGTAAATGATTAGAAAATCAAAGAAAAAGGATCATTTATTTCAGAGAAAATGGCAAAAGAACGGAGGATTTAATACCTTTTTGAAACCCCTCTATACCGCAAATCCACGATGCGATTAGATCGGGCATTGATGCATACAGGTTTTGTAAGATGATTTGCGATATCTCACTCCATATTTGCTGTAACCTTGCCTATGGTTCATTCAAACTCGTGGGATGCCCAACTCACCGTCCCAAATAATCCAAGATATGCTCGATTGGAGACAAATCTGGAGATCGGGCAGGCAAAGGAAGGGTAGTAACAGTGTAGAGACAGTCTTGTGTCATCTTTGCCGTTTGAGTCCGAGCATTGACTTGTTGAAAAATGGCTCCTGGGAGCATTAGCATGAGTGGCAACACATGTGGTTGCAGGATATCATGGACATACATCTAGGATCCCATGGTACGACGGATAAATACTAGGGGTGACAGTGTATTGTAGACAATGGCAACCCATACCATCACACCAGCTGTGAGAGGGGTGTATCGTGGTAAAGCAAAGGCAGGATTGAGGCAATCATCACGGGATCTCCACACACGAACACCATTGTCATCACCACTGAGATTGAATCGGGATTCGTCGCTAAAGAAGACCTAATTCCATTCCGCTGCTATCCAGTTTCCTCGTGTGCGGCACCACTCCTAATGGAGTCGTCGATGGATGGTTGTCAAGGGCAGCACACGTAATGGGTGCCACGATCCAAAATGTTCTTCAGGCACGTGCCTTCGTATGGTTCGAGAAGACACAAGGGTCTCTAGTAAAGGTGCTACCCGTGCCGGGATGGTGGACGATGAAGCAGTTGGCTGTACGCGTGCATTTCCTACGATGTGGCAGTCATCTCGATGACTGGTCTGTCGTGGGCGTCCTGAGCCTGGTCTTCATGTAAATGACATCTCTCGGATCCGCTGTTCCCAACACCTCCTCACAACACAATCAGAGTGGCCTCATTGATGAGCTACTCGCCTAGCTGACAACCCAGCGCCCATCATGCCGATGATTCTCCCCTCTCAATCTGCGACAGCTACACAAATTATCTTCGAAAATGACGTAATGATATTTTTACCTCAGCTATTCCTTTATAAGCGATTTAGGACACACGAACAAGCTTTGGTTAACTGTTTTATACTCCATGGAGAACGACGTTAAACGCCCTCTACCGACTATACGTAATGCGCAATCACGCATCATTTCTAATCATTTGCATATCTCCCCAACATGTACCTTCAAGCCAAGTTTCATTACGATCCCGAAATTATTTCTTGGTGCGCTAATTTTTTTTGTCCATGAGTGCCCCCGTATATATATACAAATATATATAGAGAGAATGTGAACTAATTGTAGAAATTGAAAAATCTCAGTTTCACTTTTTGGGAAAAAGGGTTGTATGTCATGCTTACGGTAGCAATGCAACATCATAGAATTCTGATTCTGAATATAGTTCTCAATATACGAAAAAATATTTCCTTTTTTGTTTATACTTCTTGCTACTTTCGTTTTCATATAATTATTTGTTAGACATTGCTTTATTGCCCTTTTTATAACGTATTAGTAAATAAATGCATATCTGACTTAATTTTATTTTGAATTATTTTTTTAAAAAAAATAAACGGAATACATTATATTTGGGTATTTTTTCTCAATCTGTATAAAAAGTTGCAGCTTCGGATTATTTTTGATAGCACTGCACTTTGTATAAATATTTATAACGATACGTGTAATTTAATTTTATGCTCTTAATAGTTTGAATGTGTCAAAGATTATTTTCCATAATAACTTATGATAAACTATTTAAATGTATTTGCACTTATTATAATTTTGATTATTTGAATATATTATTAATATATTATTTTTTTCTCTAGGAGAAGTAATCGGTACATTATTTAATGTCAAAAATACAGAAAAATTATACATTGGTGGCGTGTTTTGTGTTCAGGAAAAGTACCGACATTTAGACGTAGGGAGAAAGGTATGTTTCGTATTGCTTTCTTTCACAGTATACTTTTAAAAAAAACTCCTTAGACTGCTCAATTATTTTAAAATCTTACTACTTATATTTATTCAATTTTCATTTTTAATTGTACTACGAAATATTTATAATAGAAATTGAGCAAGTGTGATAGGTTTAGAAAGATACTTTTTCTTATTTAGTAACACCAGTTCTAATAAGTTTATCTGAAGTGTGTGATTTGAAAAGAAATTTACTAAAATGTTCTACCAAGTAATAAGATTTTTGACAACTATTGAATATTTTTACTGAGAATAGAAATAACGAATTTTAATATTTGCTTCATTCTTTTTCAAGAAACCTTGGATGAATTTAAGGTATCCGACTAGGTTCGGTGATAATTTTTCAAAATTTATTTTCTGAATAATTTTATTGTTTTAAAGAACATAAATAGGCTTTAAAGTCATAATTAGTAAATCACTAACACGTATCGCTCTTTTCTTTTTTGAAAAAAAAATTATTTTTAGGAAAATTTAGCAAATTTTTTAAGTTAAGAAAAACGCGTTGTAACATAGCCATCTGTCGATAGCTATGTCTTGGGGTTTCCGCGTAAGTTAGAGGTGTGGGATTATCGGAAGGATGAGACATTCTATAATTCTTAATATGACTTTTATTAAGAATCTAACTTAAATTACTTAGATAACGAACAAACTTATATTAAGTGAGAATAAACCAAAGTACGGCCGTTTAACTAAGTCAGATCGCGCAATTAGATCACTTATCAATATAACTAATTAGATCCACTTAATCTCGATTCAATAATATACTAGCATTCAGAATACAATCTTCCTACATTGGAGGAATACTCAAAGGTCCAATCAACTTCGGTTAGGCGCAAGTGCAATGTATGCACCTTGTACAACTGGCGGATCTCCGTGATTTCTTGGTAGGCCTTCTAATTACGCTTTCCACCTTTTCCGAACTAAGCTTTTCTAAATTGCCATCCTTGCTTACTAAACTTTCTATCCTTTTAAAGGTTATCTTATTTGCATTTTTGCTTGTTTACTTTTTGGGTTTTGGGGTTTGGGAAAAAAGTTTTCCCATTAATCGTGGCCGTCAAAGAACGTAGGAGTTATGTTAGAAGAAAAAAACGCGAGAGATGTCACAACCCTCCAAGAAAAAAAACGTGATTTATTTAAGGGTTCTCAACACCCTTAATAAATTACGTGCCAAAATTTTATTTCTGAATCTCCTAGCTTTCTAAGTTTTATTTAAATTTTAACCTTGAATCCTCATTTTACTCATAATTTCCAATATTTAACTTAACTGTAATTTTAATTATTCATCTTAGAATTAAATTTAATATTCAACTTAAATTTAAATTTAAACTCGTGACAGGCACACAATAAATTTTACTCCATTAACTAGGCCAACATTAACAATTTTGCTGTTTAATCATGGGATATTCTCACTTTTTACACATGTACTTAACTCTATATTTAACGTTACTTAGATATTCTAAAACAATTAAACACTCTACGTGTATTTTTCCTGGGTGCGCAGACCCAAACTCTGCGTCAGGACAAATATTCATTTGTGAGCTGGGAGACCGGCTCCACTGCTGCGAGTTGAGGCTACATATCAGCTATGGAACATTACTTTCAGGGTCTGTCACCCTGAAATAAAAACTCTTTAAGTTACTTTGCCAAATCTATATTTACATAATACCAATAAGTTTCACAATTTTTATGCATTATATATCATTTTTAAATTACAATAGACTTGCATTTCCATCCCGCATCCTGTTCCATCAAACTCCCAATGAGCCTCGTAGCGCTGTTAATATTATTGTTAGTGCCGTGACTACGCCGCACTTCCCTGAACCAGATGCATCCTAATACGGAACAATACAACAACATATATATACATACACATTATACAATTACAAACATTTTTCAATAAATCATTAAAACAAATAACCAAAGGAATTGTCGCATCTCATGAAGTCATACATCGAAGTAAACAAATGCATAATTACAGTTGTTTTCTCCAACACTAGAGAGAAAAAAATATTTTACAACTCAAAAGTACAAAAAAAATATACACTCATTGTAGTGTCAACTTTTGCTTGGATTATAACTTTTAAACTCCGCCCGAGACATCCTTCTTTGCAATAATTCTTCCGACCACTTGTTGGAAAGATCATAAAAAAATGAAACAATACAATCTGATTTTTATATTCAGTCCCCCACCATGACTTGTAATGACGAGGTGCTACCACTGTTCATTCCTCTTCTCATTGCTCGGCTGCACTGTAATTATTTATGTTGCCTGCTGTAGGGCCTGTAGTCTCTTTGTCGGCTTTTCCTTGCTTGCTCTGTTACTTCCTTGGCCGGTCGGGACTCCTGATCGTATCTTTGGGGTGGGAGCAGATCGTATCTCTGTCCATCTTGAACTCAAGTTGTCTCCGTCTTGTTCTTCTTCCTACTTATATAAATATTACTGGATGACAATGGTCTTTTGCTAATGTTATTGGGTCTATTTCTCTGCCACTTTCTCTGTGGTCCACTTGCCCCCGATCCATACGAAATTTTAATTCCTTTATCTAGCCGTTTTCTTTTATTTCTTGTTTCATTTGAAAATAAGCTAGATTTATCACTTTTTCCTCTAACTCACGCTTCACCGCAGATTTGTTTTCCCATATTGTGACTCATTTAATCTTTGATGTACATTTTCCGAACTACTCGTTTCCTGACGTGAACTAATACTATCTGGGCGACCTGTTCCTAACTCGACCTCGTCACATTTCCTATGACGATATATTCTTATTTGATCAATATTAACAGTTAATATTTTTCCTGACTTCCATATTACAATAATATTATTATTTCTTACTTCTAATACTGTATAGGGACCTTCAAATTTTTGTTTAAATTTGGAACAGATTTTATTAGCTGCTGAACTTAAAGGGTGTGTCTCTAATAAGACCCAATCATTTACCTTAAATTCTACATCCCGTCTTCGTCTATTATAATATCTTTCCCACCTTTCCTGCTTAGTTTTCGTACTTAGTCTAGCTTCATGAAAGACATTCTCCATATCTCTTACTGTAAATTCCGTTCCGTCTGAAATCATTACTAATTTTTGAAATGGGGTAATCAACGTTCGACACAAAAATAATTTCGCAGGGATTTTTCCCGTTATTTCATTCACTGCCGTACGAATAGCGTAAGCAAACTCACGTAAGAATTGGTCCCAAGTATCGTGTTGATCATTGACATAATTTGCAATCATTTGCACTATATCTCGATTAACTTGTTCTGTCCCATTTGCTTGTGGCCTATATGCAACAGTCTTCACATGCCTTATGCCTAATCTTTCACTTAAATGTTCAAAAATTTCGGATATAAATTGGGGACCGTTATGACTTATTCAATTTATTGGAGCTCCAAAATGCGATATAAAATTATCAAAAAAAGTAACCGCTATTATACGAGCCAAGGCTTTTTTAAGAGGTATAATTTCAGCCCATTTGCTGAAAGTATCGGTAATTACTAAAATATATCGATTACGTCTTATTCTCGATATAGGATACGGGCCTAACAAATCTAACGTAACTATATCATTTGGAAAATTTGATACAATCGGATTTAATCGACCAGCTGGTAACGAGTTTTTATAATTATTAACTTGGCACATATGGCATGTAGAGACATATTGATCTATAAATTTTCTCATATACGGGAAATAACAAACGTCCCGAATTTTATGATAAGTTTTAAATCTACCCTGATGTCCCGCAATTGGCTTGTCGAAATTCGCGTGGGATGCTCTTCTTCAAAGACTTTGGAATGTATACACGCTTTTTCACTAACGACGTTGCGTGTTTCGCCCTAAAACAACAAGCATTCAATTAGACGGAAGTCGTGGGACCAATTCTCACATATCGTCGCATTAACAGATTTATCTTCCGGGTTTTCTAAATATCTATAGATATGACCTAATTCTGGGTCATTCTTTTGTTCTGTTATTAACTGTTCCCGCGAAGTAAGTACTAAATCTCTGATTATTGTACAATTAACCTTTTCTCCTATTAAACTTTCCACAGGGTTTCTTGATTATATATCTTCCACCGCATTTTAAGTTCCAGGTCTATGTTCCCATTCTATATTAAATTCCGCTAATTTGAGTGCCCATCTGATCAACCTACTCGACAAATTTTTTCCATGCGTTAGACGTGTTAAGGCAGCGTGTTCAGTAATAACTTTAATTGGCATCGCTTCTAAATATGTTCAGAATTTGTTCAACGCCCATACTACTGCCAGACATTCTCTTTCGGTTACCGTATAATTCCTCTCTGCGTTGTTCAGAGTACGAGAAGCAAATATAACGGGTCTTTGTTCCTGATTAAGCACTGCTCCCAAACCGATTGAACTGGCATCTGTAAATAACTCGAAGGGCTTTTGAAAGTTCTGTAATTTTAAATCTGGCGCCTTTGTTACGGCCGCCTTGACCGCTTCGAATGCCTTCTGCGCCTCAGTGGACCAGACGAATTTTTTTAATATTCGTTTAAGATTTTTAAGGGGCTCAAAGATCAGCATAATTTTTAATAAATTTCACGTACCACTGGGACATACCCAAAAACTTGGACACCTCCTTTGAGTTACGGGGTGGTTTCATCTCTAGTATGTCTCAAACCTTTGTCTCATCCGTTTTGATTCCTTTCTTACTAATAATTAATCCTAAATACCTCAATTCATCGCACCCAAATTTACATTTATCTTTATTTAATGTCAATCCTGCATCTTGCAACAACGAAAAACCTTCTTTAAATGCTCAACATGGTGAGTGAATGATGGAGATGTAATAATAACGTCGTCCATATACACACTCACAAACTTCCCTATCACCGGTTTTAGGATTAGGTCAATTGCCTTTTGAAAATTGGGAGCTCCCCTGATAAGCCGAATGGCATCCGCCTGAAAGCATAAGTGAGACTTTTTACTACGAATGCGGTCTTAACAATATCACTGGGGTTTACTGCCATTTGAAAGTACCCACTTCTTAGATCCAGAGATGACATTATTGTCGTATAGGGGATGTTCGTTATTAAATCATCTATTAACGGTAAAGGGTATCGCGGATATTTTGTGATCGAATTTAGCTTCCTATAGTCTTCCGCAAATCTATATGCTTCTGGATTATCCGGTGGTAACCCATTATTTTTCTTGCATAACACAACTGGTGACGCTTACGGGGATTGAATTGGAACAATCGTTTCCTCTCATAACATTTTTTGTATATGAAAATCAATTATTGCTTGTTTCTACCGGTCATATCTGTATGATCAGGAAAAATACTGGTGGATTATCTACCGTGTCAATTTCATGGTATAAAACATGAGTAAGACCTGGTTTGTCTGAGAATAATCCCTTAAAACTACTAAACAAATTTTGTAATTTCTTTTTTTGTTTATCCTCCAATTTTGTCTTAGACAAATCTATTTCAACATTTTCCTCTGCAACTGATTCAACCACCCTATTTATCTGAGAATCGGGAATTTTCAACGATTTTCGATCAAAATCTAAAACAATCCTTGATCGACATAAAATCACACACACAACACCAAGAATACATGGGTATTCCAAATCCGTCAACACATGAAACGACCAAGGTTTAACAAATTCTCGGATTTGAATAATCAATTCTACAATTCGTATATTTTGGCATTTCGCTCCCTGTGCTGTGATTACCTGGGCTCGCGATTTTTTAACTTGTTTATAAAAAAAATATTTTTTATATATTTCTTCCGATATAAATGATTTATCTGCTCCGGTGTCCCATAGCGCTTTCAAAAAATGTGTTATTTAATAAAATAGGAACATGAGGAAGCTCCACGGGTGATATACATATCGGAGAAAGCTTAATTTGGGATATCCACTGCCGATTCCTTTGAGTATGAACTTCTTAACTTTTTACAACATTCAATCGTCCCCTTTGATCCTATCGCCTCGACAGAAATTTTCACCCCGAACCCTATTCTACGGTCCCCTACTAAAATTATTTTCGAAGTTGGTATCCCCTTTCGTTGAATCTCTGATCATCATTCTGAAACCTATTCCTCCTCTCGGACCACCTATTACTTTGACAGCTCTTCTAATAAGTACCTATAAAGTCATTTCTGCCATTATTTGGTCTACGCCCAACCTCAGAATTTCTCCATTCTGCGATTAGCATCAAAATTAGGCATCCTATGCGCGTTTTGACCCCGTCTTTCCACATTATCACTATTCCCGCAAACCCCTTTTTAATTTGTAAGAATACCCTCTTCAAATTTAGCCAATATTTCAAAAGTTGTACCGTGTTCTGCGGATTGCGAACTTTCCCCATAGTCCTGGACTTGTGGTTCGAGTCTAACAAAAATGTGATCAACCAATACCGCCTGCGACATCCTTAGCTCTAAACTCTTATGTATTTTTAGCAAATCGTAAGCAAAGTCTGTTGGTTTCTGATTTCTTTCCTGCTGAGACGCGAAAAACCTCGCCACCAATTCTTTCTTATTTTTGATTGCGGGAAAAGCTTTCGCTAATTCAACCTTTAGCTGCGCGAAATCCGTGGCTGTATCTTGCACTAGCACCGATCCAAATATTGAGTACCAATCTTGAGCCCTTCCCCTGAGATGACTTTTCAAATAAGCACATGCTAAGTTACTTGGTATTTCAAGTAACTTATTTGATTTTCTATAGCCTCGAAATTCGGGTAACATTCTCAGACCCGGGAAAAACACATTTCTGCTAAAATACCAAATCCTCCTGCATTACCTAACCCAGAATTATAAAAAAATTTGGGTCATTGTGACATAGCCATCTGTCGATAGCTATGTCTTGGGGGTTTTCCCCGTAAGTTAGGGGGTGTGGGATTATCGGAAGGATGAGACATTCTATAATTCTTAATATGACTTTATTAAGAATCTAACTTAAATTACTTAGATAACGAACAAACTTATATTAAGTGAGAATAAACCAAAGTACGGCCGTTTAACTAAGTCAGATCGCGCAATTAGATCACTTATCAATATAACTAATTAGATCCGCCTAATATCTATTCAATAATATACTAGCGTTCAGAATACAATCTTCCTACCTTGGAGGAATAATCATCGATCCAATCAACTTCAGATATTCAAGGTAGGCGCGAGTGCAATTGTATGCACCTTGAACAACGGGCGTTATCTCCGTGATTCCTGAGTAGCCGTCTAATAACACTTTCACCTGTTCCGAACTAAGCTTTCTCTAAGATTGCCATTTTTTTTCACTAAACTTTCTATCCTTTTAAAGGTTATCTTATTTGCATTGTTGCTTCGTTTTTACTTCTTGGATTTGGGTTGGAAAAGTTTTGCCATTAATCGTGGCCGTCAAAGAACGTAGGAGTTATGTTAGAAGAAGAACGCGAGAGATGTCACAGCTTGATATATAAAAATTAATTTGCACATTATGCAATTTTAACCTCATTTATATACTTCTTGATCGCTGTGAATTGTCACAAAGTGTAGGATAAAAAATATTTTATGAAACAAATATTTTATTACAATTTAAGTTTGATTTTCACGATTTTTCGTCAAAATTCAATTCACGATTTTGACGATTCTTCAAAATGTTCTAAGCTAAAAATGGTTGCAAAATGTGATTAAATGTAGCTGTCGTAAAACCCGCGGTTTGTTACACTCTGAAGGGACTATAGCATATATGTTATAAATGTCAATGCTTTTGATTGGATTATTTAGAAGATATTCCGTTTTTCGTGCACAAATTATCATGAAAAATTCCTTCTTCAAAAAACGAATTAAAAAAATATGTTTATTAGTTAGATAAAGTAAATTCTATAAAAAGAAAAAACACTCTCGAGTTTCATGTATAATAGTCCTTCTTCATCAATAATTAATTTCTGTTTTCCCTAATGATCCAAACAACACCAAACATCAAACACCTATAAAGAACTTTTTCAACCTAGTCGGATACATTAATAAAACGTTTATGTACATGTAATGTTGTGAATCAAAAAAGTTTACCATATAATAGTTATGTATTGCACATTCATATGCGTGACGCAATGAACAGGCATCTCTGCAGTAAGTAAGTCATATTAAAAGATGCTGACAAAGAATTGGTTTAATGGTTCTTTCTTACTATTATACAACTTTCATAGCATTCATTTATGCCGGATATAAATCAACTAAGTCATTCTTATAGAAGACCACTCTCCTGCTGCAGCAAATGAATTTTGGGTCTTAGAAGATTCAGGGAGGCTGAAGAAAAGTTGCAACTGTCCTTACAGGAGCATCTCAAATAGGCTTCTTTTTTAGATAAGTTCAGTATATCTGGTAGATATATAAGTCCTTTCGTCAAACTCACTTAAACTCTAGTAATTTATGAGATAAAAATAAACCCCATGATGATCAGCAGTATAATCCCTAGAACTGAAAAAAAGGCCCAACTGCTCTCGTAAAATGTGAACGTTGTAATCCATGATTTAATCCCATTCATTCTCAAAATTTTCTATCAAATATGTGATAATCGCTTTTTCCGTACAACGTGATCCCTTGTAGACCATTAAGCCACCAATGCAAGACTGGTATCTTTCATTGAATTTGGTTTATATCTAATGTGTTTCTGGTTCATTGCAGATAATGTCATGCTAAGTACCAGTGGTTAGAACATATCTGAGAACCCTTCAGTGAATGTAGTATTTCCCCACTGATTCTGCATCATGTAAAACGCAAGCTTATCTGTGTCCCTAACGGTAAAATATATTCAAACAGGGCATTTCTCATAAATACTAAATATTCTATTGTAGCTTTGTGGATACAATAACACATGAAACTCAAATTATAGTAGTCGCATGAAGTTCACAAATCAGTTAAGAAGCGGTTGTACTCCTATTACGCCTTGATGTAATGTGCAAATATTCACCTTCAGTTTTTATCAAGGCTGTTGAATGATCTTATCCAGACACTCTTGATTTGGATCTGATTCCATTTAACTGTCTCCATAAATTGAATACAACTTCAGGCATTCCATTGTCAATATGTGCACTTGACAGAATTATCTACTAATCTTCTAGAAATATTTCCTACTTCATTTCTTTACTCAATCTTAGATTATAACTAGTTTTAACTTTTTGCTTTCCAATTGTATATAATTAATACTACAAAAAGAAACACACCTTCAAGGTTAACAAGGAGTGCTCACGAACGAAGATGCGAAAATTCGCATGTGTGTAAAGAAAGAATTTTCCTCTAACGAAAGTGAGCGATTATACAGGCTGGTCCCGAATTCATGGTACAAACTTTAAGGGTAGGTGCAGGACATTGTTACAATCATTTATAGCATAAGATTATATAGGCGCAAGGGGGAAATGGTGAGACACAAACACAAAAAATAAAAGGCGAAAAGAAAGACACAGTGTTTATTAAAAGCATCGACAGTGAAAGCGTTGAGATGTATAATGTTTATAATAACTGTTCATAGCAGTTCAGCACATGAGGTATAAAATCCAGCTGCAGCACTCGTTGCTGTAATGGAGAAGTGTAAACGATTTTCATTTACCTCTCTACAAACAGTCGGATGACTGACACCTACATGATGAGCATCAACTCTTGTACTTGACTCCGGTCTATCAGCCACAACGTTCAAGAGTCTTTCTTCCAGGCTTGAGATGCGTGCAGCTCTTCGTTGACCAGTATTATCTGGTGACATGGAATGAACGTGTTTCACGAAGTTAACGATGTAACTGCTGAAGTATTCTGTAATCCGGCATTCGTCTATTAAGAAACTGTGCATGATACATTCGTAGCGCAGCTCTGCCATTACCATTTGCACGGTTGTACATGTCATACGTGTCTGCATTTTCGACAACGTAAAGTCTTCCATTGTAGACGTCAGCACAATTGCGAAAGGCACTTTCCCCTACTAGATGCATCGTGTGGTACGGTGGCTAGGCATCTACTGCTCTCTATTGGCAACGCAAAAAACTGATAATTCTATACAATCTTATACTATAAAGGATTGTTACAGTGTCCTGCATCTACCCTTAAAGTTTGTACCATAAATTCGGGACCACCCTGTATATTCACTTTTCCACTTACATAACTAACACTAAAAATTTATTTTTTCGAACGTAAATGTTAATTCTTTCTTTCACTTTGTAAATCCAATCAAATGCAAATTGTTAAATTAAACACCATTGAATTATGCAATAATTTAATTTTTTTAGAGAGTTAACTTAAAATAAAAGTATCTTCACAAGCTCATCCAATGGGAAATTATTAAAGAGATACTTTTTCTAGTCATTCAAACTGATAGAGGTGGCCTGAGTTATGGATTGCAAATGTTACGACAGGGTTTGCCACTTGTGCAAAATCTACACGGTGGGGTATTTCGGTTCAGGATGACATAGTGGTGATGTAGACATAGTCTGGTTCAGACCACCGCAGAAATCAACGTACATTCTGATATTACACAAAATATATATATATAGATGACTCACCAAGAAGGAGTTTCCGATTGTAATGAAATTTCGTATACCAATACATTTCTACGGAACATGAAAATCATTAAAGTTTGGTGTCCAACGAATTAATAATGGGAGCTACAGCGCAATTAGCTTGTGTCTATAAGAAGCGATTCTCAATCTGATGGTGAAAATTTCTGTTGCATTGAAATTTAGGATACCTTTGAACAACTGAAAAACTGCCTCGCCGCTGAATTCAAGTTCATTACGAACAACTGTCAGAGTTTGAAAGAGGTCGTATCATTGGATTGAAAGAGGCAGGTTGGACATATAGGTCGGAGTGATGCGGCCATTAGAAGATGCTGGCCAAAATAGGTGGACAATGGCAGATTTCAGCGACATAATGGTAGCGGTCGATCTAGGGCCACAGTAGATACGGAAGACAAAATGACTGTCAAATCAGCTATCACAGCACCTGATTCATTGTTATCAACTATCAGATGTGTGATCCGCATACGAGCATCCATCGTGACCATTCACAGATGGCTGATTGATCGAAATTTACACTCGTACCGACGGCTACGCCACCTGCCTTTCACGTCTGCACACTGTTGAGCTAGATTAAAGTGGTGATTGAATCGATCAGGTTGGAACCATGCTAACTGGGGGCGTATAGTGTTTCCTGCTTCCATCTGTGTCTTGACGATCATCGAAGACTTGTCTGGAGTCCGCCAGGGCAGCGTGCCGATCCTGCTATCAATATTGAACGCCACACAGGCCTTCAACAAGAAGTTATGGTCAGGGGTGCCATTTTACTAGAAGTCGAACCCCTTTGTTCGTCATTAGAGGCACACTTGCAGTACCTCGGTACTTCGACGGCATTCTGAGAATTGTTTTGCTACCGTTCCTTTCGTAGCACGCCGGCCATATTTTGCAGCCAGATAATGCCAAACCACATACCACATGTGGTGCTATAAACTGTTTTACAGCTTATAAATTACTTTCTTGGCCAGCCAGATCGCCAAATCCCTTTCCTATCGAGCATGTCTGTGATATGATGGAAGGCGAATGCCTCTACCAGGGAATGCTGATGACCTGCCCTGACAATTGGAGCAAATTTGGCAATAAATACCGCAGGAGACCTTCAGGGTACTTTATCACTCTATGCCACGCTGTATGGCATCTTGCATCCAGGCTAGAGGTGGGTCAATTCCTTATTGAACTCGTTACTTTGAAACTATCTAACTCTAAAAAAAATCCTTCAGGTTTTGTGACATTTTAATTTTTTTTAATTCTATGCGTTATCTTTCTACCCACCACAATTTTTGTCTCTTTCAGAAAACTCGTTCTTGGTGCGTCGATTTTTTTATAGAGTGTGTATAATAAATAAGTTATTTTAATTGAATTATTCAAATCTATTCTGTGTGTGATATTTTTTTTATTTTTTTATAAATATAAGAATTTTGAAATAAAAAGAAATGGAAACTCTTCGTAATTAATAAATTTTATTTTTCTAATTGTATCAATATAAAAGAGAATTTTACTGCAAAATTATCAATATTACTTTTTATTATTAAATTCCAACTCTCTAAAGAGTAAAATAACATGCAGTTCTTATTTTATTGAATATTTACAATGTTTTATACTTTATATTTCCATTACAATATTTGAAACATTTAATTAAAGCAGCAATAAATCAAATTTCAAATATAGCAAGGTTAAATAGATAATTTTAGAATGCTTGGTTTTGAACAAAAAATAGATATCGGGCAATGGATTTTAAGTATTTGCAAATTTGGTCACTTACTGAATGATTAATACAAAATATTTCTTTTTTTTACATATATTACTGTTACAGATTACCAGTAACCAAATGTTTGCCCTTATCGTAATAAATAATGTTGTCATTATTTTGTAGCTTTTAACAGAATGCATTGCGCATGCTCAAGGTGAAAATTTTGCAGTAAATACCGACATTCATAAAATAGGTCCTTATATTAGAAGAGGAATTACAGTACTTGAAACTGATTGGAAATCGATAGAATATGAAACCTACACTCCAGTGAACCCAGCTGTATTATTGGACAAACCTCCAAATGGAGTAGAAATTCTTGCCTTTCAGAATAGTCATCTTCCTGCAATATATGAATACGATTATTCACTTGCAGGCTACGATAGGAAGTCTCTTATAGAAGCAAGCTGCAATGAAGAAAATAGCAAAACCCTTGTAGCCATGAAGGATGGAAAGTGCGTAGGATTTGGTTCAATGAAGCTGAGCATTGTTGAATATGGAAGAATAGGTCCGTTGTATGCCGATGATCCATCTGTTGCAGAAGCCATGGTGAAAAGGTTGATCATAGCAATACCAGAAGCCAAAGGGTTTGCGATGGTAACTAACAATACAAATATATTCGCCAATATGATACCAGAGAAGCTTAACGTACCAATACATAATTCCCTTTATCGCATGTACAAGAAGGAAAGGGTCCATATAAATACCAAAAAGTATTTGCACATTTAGATATAGATTTTGCCCTTTTTTAGAATTCATTATGTATTGATGTTTGCATTCTATTTAATCCCAACCTATGAAAGTAGTCCGCTTAAATGTAACTTTGGAATTATATTTTAAAACTTTAAAAAAATTTATGAGTGTATCAGTGTGAACACACGGTAGAAGTTAACTTATTTGGCTTATATGTATTGAATTGTATAATAAAGTTTTATTTTTAAGTAATCTTATAAATAATTAACAAATTTCTATCATTATTATTTTAAACTGTATTTAAAAAATAATTAGAATGGAAAAAGAGTATAAGTATATATAAACCAAATTTTCATTTTCAATACAAAATACTAAAGAAATTTTATTGTTTACCTTTATAGAAAAGTATCATGCTTATGAGTGTTTCAGTACATACATTTATAATCAAAGGCTTGTGGTAACTAAAATAAGAAATACAAGTTTTGCACTCAGTATCATTTAAGAATCTTGAAGACACTTCATCAATCGTAGTAGTTGATTTTGTCGTTGATATTATTATGTTATTTTGTAGAGATAGAAAGAAATTGTCTTTTTGTGTCTTAAATGTTCCTTTATTTGAGGTAAATCTGGAACCTCAAGCCATATTGTCTTAAATTATCCTTCATCATTTGTTTCTACATGAACTAGCTTTCCAACAAGCACCATTTGCCAATTCATCTGTCACATCAATATTTGAGGTAATCATGTAATAAATATTATTTATATAAACGGTTTTAAAGGCAATCCATTTGTAACAATAATTGACATCTTATGTAACTTTTGACGTATGTAAGTTTCTTGCTCTTTAGAAGTACACAACCAATGCATACGTCTTTTACAGTTGAAGTTTTCTACCCGCCTATGCATTCAATATATATTTTATTATTATACTCATTGACGGAATTGTTAGTGTTGAATAATCGTATATACCTTGAGGACACCTTGTTCCAGCTTCTTCTATATTACAAAAATGAGACTCAATCAAAGATATTTCCATTTCATCGAGTTGCTTGACTTTTCAATTTTTGTAAGTATAGAAGAAAATTGTTGATTCGCTTGACTTCATTTAGTTCATAAAATTTTAGATTTAACCATAAAATCGGTCTAGCTGATGGTCTGTTTCAGTTGCTTATAGATAGGTGTAGAGCGAACTGGTGGAAATTGTGACGTAAATCTCCTTATAAAATAATATCTAATCCACCAAAATTTGACTGAAAATTTCCAGTTATTTGTTTCAATCTGGAATCAACTTTCAATAATAATAGAGCATTGATATTACTTATCTCTTTAATGATTATGATTTTTATGTTTTTGAAAAGAGTTCTGTATTGTGTTGAGCAGTTTCATAATATAACAGAAGTAATTTTGATAAAGAAATTTTTAAAGAAGTATGACAAGTCCTTCCGGAAATATCTACTGCTGCTTTACCAGTTGAAGCAAAAGTTATACATGCAGGGCAGTGTCCATCATTGTCCGTATAGCGATTATAAATTTCCATCAAAAGTTTAATGACGAATGTTTTACCGCATCTGGCAGGGCTGGTAAAAAAATATGAAATGAAGTTCGATCTGATGATAAAAGATGCGAAATAACATGAAGTAAAAGTCCTTTTTGTTTTTCGTTTGACATTCTCATTAATTGATAAAAATCATTGGGTATTAAATAGTTCTCTTTTTATGCACTAGGTCCTAGTTTATGTAATGTTGCTAAGTAGATACCAATATTGAAAAAAACATTTTTTCATTCGTATTTTTTTCTCGCCAAATTTGGTGATTTTCTTTTGATATAGTCTCCGTAAAGTATATAATAAATAAATAAAGTATAAATAAATTCATGTATGTATATATATGTATGGAAAGAAATTGATTTTTCTGTTGTATGAGATTCTTTTTCACTTAACTTATATTTTCTGGATTATGCATTGTTTTAAAATAGGTAATTTTGAATTATTCTATGAGTATGAGGAAATGGATAAGAGCATTATTTTTATATGGATAGAATGAATTTTTCTAAAGTTTTTGCCATATCTTTTACGCATGAATTATATTATAATAACAAAAACGAATATTTAAAATTTATTTTAGTAATGTGTTATGAAAATTAACTATCAAAGGAGATCAAATTATAAAAAAATTGATTAATTTGACGCTTTTTTTTTAAATCATGTTCTTTTTTGTGTGTGTGTGTGATAGTATCCAATATGTATACATGAATACAAATTTATTGTTAATTTTTTTATTATATTGCAATCGTGATATTTTGATTTATTTTTCAATAATAAAATGTTTTGATACCTGATAAATACCAAAAAGGAGCATCAAAACATTATAAATGAGAAACAGTTTTTTTAAGAAAATTTCGATGTACGGTTGTAGATATTATTATTTATTTGTTCCAAATATATATATATATATATGTTGTATGAATGGTGTAATTTGTAAAAAAATAATTTCTTGTTAAAACAAAATAGTAGCTTTTATTAGTTTTTTTAGTGTTATTTAATAATCACAAACATATAATTCAAGTACTTTTTATGAACAAAAATAAAAAGTTTGTCAAATATGTCAAAAGTAGTTAAATGTATAGTGTGATGAAATATGATCCAACTTTTTTAACATTATTTAAAAGCCAATTTTGCAATTTGTAGCTGATGCAATACATTTATTGCATAGCATTGCTGATGCACTTCATACATTGTAGCATAGAAAATATTTTAAGAAAAATCACATTTTATATATTATTTCTACATATTTGACTACTCGTTTTTTTGTTGAAGAAGTAAAATAATTCCCGTTCCCAACAATTATTCCACGAGGCTAACAGAAGTAAGTGAAGAAAACAAAATAAGATAAAAAAAATAAGCAAAGGTTAGAAAAAGATAAAATAACGAAAACAAATAAGTTACAAGGGCAAACAAGTAAGTTACAAAATAAAATAATTAAATAACAATACAAGTAGAATGAAATTATAAAAAGATAATAATGAAAAATTAATAAAATCAAATCAATGAAGATACAAAATAAAGTGAAGGAAGCTTTATTTGAAACAAGATGAAAAAAAACTTGATTGATTGTTGATTTTAAGAACATGCAGTTTTATCTTCGGGTATCTTCTTACTTTCTTGAATTTTGAGCAAAGAAGGATAAGATGTTAAACATTTTACTAACCACCAACATTGCAGTCACAAACCTTGGGAGGATATAAGTTAATTCTTCTAAGGTACACTTTAAAATTACCAGTAAGGAATTGTGTAATTTTTATAATTTGTAAAAAAAGTTATCACAATATAGTTTTGCGAAATGGTAAGAAAAAATCTCTTCGTCAGAAAGGATCAGTTGGTTACGTGTACTGTGAGTGTTCCAAAGAAAGATAAGATTTTTTTTCTGTGTTGTTGTAAAACCACACATTTTAGACTATTAACTGATATTTCCATCTCCATATTTCCATAGCTTTATATTTGTCTAGTAACAGTTAATTGATGAGACTTGTGAAAAAAAAGGAATATTTTAAATCAATAGAATTTTTTATTACAAGAGTATAAGTATTATTGCTCTATTTAACTTCTGAAATATAACATAAGAATTTACAGAACTTTTCTGAATCGTTTCTCATACTTCTCTTTGAATAATTGCAAGAATTTTTGAATAAAATATAAAGCGCCTTATGATAAATAACAAAAATTAAAAGAAGAAACAAGAAGTTAAAAAGAAAAAAAATAGAAATTTACGAAAATGAACACTGAAGTAAAGAATTAAATTTTAAGAATTAGAATAAAACACCTTATTTATATATGATAAGTTTCATTTTTGTATTATATCATATATATTTCCTTTTTTTATGCTAAATATTTAAATAATACAAAAATTTATTTATAAGTTAAGGATAATCACTCATTTTGAAAATATTGTGTGTGTTTTCAATTAAAAACTTTTTTGGCATTATAAATTAAGTAATAAAAAATTGAAAAATCAATTTCTTGTCCCTCTTTTGTTAAATTTGGAGATAAAATAAAGTATATATACCCATGTAAAAAGTTAAAAAGTCCAATTATTTAGTGTATAAAGGTAGATTTTTATATGCGGCATAATCTTGATTTCTCATATATTTTCCAAAATTTCATGAAGTAAATTCATATTTTGAATTGAAAAAGTAATATATAGGTGGATTCAGAAAGAAGTGAAAACTTTTAGAAGCGGCAATGCATGGAAATATCAATAACTTTCACTACAGAATAGATTGTTTTAAATGAAGAAAGAACGTGCTATAGCAGCGTTTCCAAACTGTGTCGTGCGTCCCCCAAGGGGAGTGTGATAACCCCAGGAGGAGGGCGCGAGCATATTAAAAAGTCGAAAAAACAAAAGATTATTTAAAAAAATTATTGATTTATTGAAAGTAAACCAATACATTCTGACATAAAAAATAAATAAACAACATTTGCACTGATGTAATACACTTATAAATGTAAAGGTACTGCACAATGCATTTTATAGTTAATTTAACAATACTAATTTAAGAATAAGTTTAATAATTACCAGTGAGCCCACAGGCTTTTCATATATAAAATTATATGCGAACATTAACGCTTATCTTGATAATTTGAATGGTTTCTAATTAATCCCTTAACTACCGATTAACAGTTTCGCGATTCGCTCACCAATGCCACCGTTTTGCACACATACAAACGTATGTGGGTTATTGGGGTGGAGGAGGAGACAGAGAATAAATAAGAAAATCCTCTGAAATAAGTAAATCCTTCGCAGACCCTGTCAAGCTCATTTTACTGCATTCCAAAGCCTTCGGAATAATTTTATAGATAGCAGTGAACAGAGAAAATCGTTTTTCGGAAAGACGTATATATACGTCTGGGGAAATTTACAGACTGACTGAGTGAGACGTTTATATACCCCGGAAGCACTTAATATGCTTTAGTTCTGCAGTAGCTTTAGCGTCAAAATATCGTATTATCGAATTCAATACATTGTTATTGTATTTAGGGGTGCGATGAAAATTATGATTGAATATTGGGTCGCAAGTATTGAAAGTTTGAGAAGCACTGCGCTATAGAGAAATCTTAAGATAGTAAAATCAATGGTATGAAAACATTTAAATAACAACACAAATAATTAAAGACATTCTAATGATCCTTTACAATAATAGCTAATAAGTTCATTGGCAACATTATTCAGGTATATCATTGACCTGATTACCATCAGCAGCCAAAAATCTTACAATTAGGTCCTGTTTACAGTCAAACTAAAATCTAATACACTAAAATCTTCATCTTCCACTCACAAAGAAATCAAGAGACGACAGATTAGGCAATTATGATGTCCACACTACAGGACTACCCCACCCATATATTCATAGGTTTATTTATGTGAAGTTCGGATAATTTGGAATCCCTGGCCAAAAATATGTCAAAACTGCATTGTGCTGGAACCATATATACGACCAGAAAGCAGTTTAAGAATCCTCCAGAAAATTTTATAACTCCTCTTGCATGTAGAAATATTTATTATTTGCTTTCCACCGGAAGATACCATCATATTTGCGATGGATGACGATAACTCCTGCCCACACCTTAATGGAGAATCCTCGCTGATATGAGGGGGATTTACGAGCAACCAGACATGGTTTTTGTGGCTGTTAGATACGATGTCTCGTGTGTGTGAAGTTTTTCATCAAAGAAAAAGCAGATACCATCAACTCTGTGAGTGGTGATCTGTTGTAGAAACGAGTAAATTTAATCTTCGTGATGATAATATTTTTTAGTCATAATTTGGATTTATTGAAAATGGTATGGCAATATCCATGCTGTTGGTTGTGTTATACGAAATCTACAAATCTAAGCTCGTGTATTTATTTGTACTTGGTTGATCTGCTACGATCTCCAAAACTACCTGGTATTCCAAGAGTTTGTTCCGACAGATTAGAAAGAAAAACAAATTCTGTTACCTACAGTTGCTGATACAATTGTGCACATGTTTTCGGATTGGTAAATCCCATTCACACATAGTAAAATACCCTATTTTGTGCCTAGACCTATTTGTGCTACCTATACTGCATTTAGCTTTGTAGCCCCGTGAACATAATGAAAGCTTGATTTTTCAGTATTCAATATGCACTGTCACTCATATATGGATTGATTCTCTACAAGAATGACAAACATGTAGGGAGTACAGAGACGACTCGGAATTCCATAGAAATGCAAGGTCACAAATGCCGTAGTTGGGAGCTATGGTGCAAAGAAGTAGAGAAAAAGAACAGAAACAGAAACACATTAATGAGACAGAAAACATTTATTTGAAAGTTTGTACTACAACAGGTGTTCAAAATTGTGACTAGAATTCATCTGGCAGGCCTGGCAGTGGCTCTGCATGGAATTCCTTAGGTTCTGGATGATTCCCATCATGTCACGTATCCTCCTGGTAGCTACAGATATTTGAGTGATGAGGTCTTCAACTGTGAAGGAACGGGTGTCTCGTACACCAAAAAGTAAGAGTTAACTCGCCAAATCAATCTTACTCGTTAAAGAACAAGTTCTGTTTTAACTTGCGAAGGTTATGTGGTATGGACCTATTCGGTAACGTTCCTGGTACAATCACCGAGTGACGTGTCCGTTACAATCCGCAATTCCATACACTATCAAATTGACGACAGTTCCTCGTTTGAATACGAGTTCATTGAACTACCTCAGGAAACGAATTACAAATGATGAGTTCCAACAGCATTAATGTTCACAAACCTTCTCTTCATCGTTAAATATTGCAAAACTGTATGGAGAAATCTTCCAGAATGTCGAGAGTTACATACAGCATAGCTGTTAGACTTCTCAGACGACTTTTGGTCGTAATTTCAAACTTCATTGTAGTATAACCATTTAATAAAATGGTTTCTGTCCCATTAATTTGTTATTGTTTTTGTACGTTTTCTTTTCTTTGCACTACAGCACGTAACTACGGCATTTGCGACCCTGCATACCTATATAATTCGGACTCGATTTTGTAATCTCTACCCATCCTACAAGTTTGTTGGTCTGGTAGAGAATCGCCCTATATTATACAATTATTAATCGGCTGTACGCTGAAATAAATTCTCACTACATATGTCGACGTTATGTCTTCTGTGAGGAAGATTTGCTTATAGTTTCTTTTTTCCTCTTTAAAGGGGCATGGTACCTTTAAACGGCAAAAAAATCCATTTTTCAAAAATATTTTAAAAAAATTAATACAGACTGTTAGGAGCATTTTAAAACAAACCGCGTCAAAATCGGACCAAAATTACGGCAATAGCAATAAAAATTATCAAACGTCAGCACTAGATTGTCCATTTAAATCCAATGTAAACAAACCATGTTCGTTAGTTTCGGTTTTGAAATCGATGGCGTTATTGAAATTATTTTCTCCCCAGTTGTTGCTAATTTTCAATTTGATCTATTTTTAATTAGAGAAGGAAGTTTGCAACTCAGCACCGCCCTAATTCCAAGTATTGTTTGTTTACATTTGTATTTCATACTGTTTACTGCTGCTTTATTGAATTTTCTCTCGTTATTCGTAAGCTTTTTAAATTTTTGTTGATTGAAGTTTTTTTGCATCTTATTAATTACTAAAAAATGTCTAGTAAAGCTCAACGTAGAGGCAGTGACTATCGCCGAAAACGAAAGCGTTTTCATGCGAACCAATACATTTGCAAAGTTTCAGATACGCTTGATGTTGACTGCATATCTGCTTCAGCTAAGAAATTGTGCAAAAAAATTATCTTGACAAGGAAGTTAAAACTTTCAATCAATCTAATGGATATAGATTGATAAACATTGATATTTTATTATCTGAACTATCTAAATATTTAATATGTCCTAACTGCAATACTAAAGCAGTTCTAAAAGAAAAGACTTTGTATGGATTGGTGTCTGAGTTTAATGTTGAATGCTACTCATGCAGTACATTGACCACTTTTAAAAGTTCCTCAGTTATTGCTTCAAGTAAGGACTATGAAGTAAATACACGAATAACCTATGCTATGCGCACAGTAGGGCTAGGTTTTTGTGGAATAAAGAATTTTTGCACAGCAATGGATTTGCCACCACCAGTATCACAAAAGTCATACGAAAGGATCCTGCGAAAAAATAAATTTGGCCAGTCGTGAAGTAGCAGACGACTCCATGAAAAATGCTGCGAAAGAAGTATCAGCTTCTGGAAGCAACGAAATCTGTGTCAGTGGTGACGGTACGTGGAAAACACGTGAACACACTTCACGTATTGGTGTTGTAGTGTCATTGGAGATGTTACGGGTAAAGTGATTGATGTTGCTGTTCTCTCTTCATATTGTAAAGGATGTGAAAATGGCGAGGTCCAAAATCTGGACATTCATATGAAGAGTGGAAATTGAAACATCAACCACACTGTGTGAAGAACCATATTGGTTCTTCCAGTAAAATGGAAGTAGACGGGATGAAGGAAATATTTCAAAGATCGGTGCCACAGCGAAATGCGAAATATACTAAGTATATCGGTGATGGGGACACAAAAACCTTCCCAGAGCTTGAAAGGACAATACCATATTCTATTGAAAAAGTTGAATGTGTTGGCTACATACAAAAGCGTATGGGTGCTAGACTGCGAAAATTAAAAACAATGAATCGTGGCAAAAAATTATCAAACGGTAAGACTATCAGCGGTAAAAATCGTCTGACTGATAAGTTAATTGATACAATTACCACCTATTATGGCAATGCTATTAGACAGAATAACAGCTCTGTTAGTGATATGCGTCAGGCCATATGGGCAATTTATTGTCATTATAGGTCCACTGATGAGGAACCTATGCATCACTTCTGCCCAATTGGTGATACTTCGTGGTGCAAATATCAAAAGGCAGTTGCTACAAATAGTGCTGCTTCATTCAAACATAAAAATACTGTGCCAATTGCCATAATGGATGAAATAAAGCCTATAATAGCAGAACTATCTGCACCAAAATTGCTGAAAAAATGTGGGTGGGGTAAAACGCTAATGAGTCGTTCAACTCGACTGTTTGGAAGTACTGCCCCAAAACTTCTGGGTCATCTAAAAACATTGTAGACAGCAGTAAATGAGGCAATAGTGATGTTTAATGAGGGATGACGGGACGTATAAGGATAATGAAAGCTCTTGGATTTAAAATAGGACATTTTACTGTTACCTCTGCCTTTAAGGCCAATTATACACGCATAAAAAATGCTGAAATTAAATCAAGATCGTATACATTAGAGGCACGTAGGGCTAGCAGAATGAGAAAAAAAAGCCATGAATGAGCATTTTACAGAACTAGAAGGTCCTACATATGAAGCAGGATCATTTTAAATAGTATGTATTAAGTTTTATTTGAAATATTTTGAAATGTGTCAATCTTTAAACTTGATTTTCTCAGTTTCAATTTTTTACACTTTCCCGCAAGATTGTAAAAAAAGTTTTTAATCTAGAGCTACAAAAATTGGTATGCATATTCCAGTCATAGTTCTTTATTCTGTATGCCACAATTATGTTTTATGGTTTAATACATTTTGATTTGCAACTGTATAAAAATTGAAATTTTTAAAAAAAATTTTTTTTATGATTTTTTTAATTTTAAAAAATATTAAAATGCAAGACATCTTTCAATTAAGTGGTATACAGAATAAAGGTTACATTTAGCTTCAATTTAATGCAAAAATTGAGATTCTAAAGTGCATAATTTAAAAATTATCTTGCGGGAACTGGAGGTAAGTAATTTTTTTTTTAAATTTGATATATATATTTATCTTTTAAAAGAAATTGTATTTATTGAAGAAAAAAATTTCTCTAGTTTTCTTAAAGTTTATACATTGTTATAGATAATATATAAAATTCAGATCAAAATTAGCAAAATTTGTTAACTTATGATGAATCGTAACATGTATATGGCAAAGAAAAATTTTTTTCTCGCAAGGTACTATGCCCCTTAAGTGACATTCGCATATATGCTCTATTTTTTCCCATAATGAGCTGTAGGAATGATGTTTTAATATATTCTGAGCAGTCTTTTTGAAACTTGATAGTGCATGCACGTTTCATTTTAGACCATTCTTCATTAAACGTTCCTTATTGAATTTTTTATACATATTGGTGCTTACTGTCACTTGTTTGGAGCTTTCTTATAGTTTCTGAAACAACCTGGATAACACTTAAGAACATGGAATATAAAACAGATCGTCCTTCTATAATGTATTACAAGATGTTGTTTCGTTTATATACTACCACCACAATTAAGATCATTGCAAAATTTAAAAAAACGATGAAAATTTTGAACGTTCCTTCTCTCTATAAATATTAAATGATACAAAACAATACTAAAATTTTTTGCATTATTTTTAAGATTTATCGAGGATTTTAAAAATGAAAGTTTTATATGTCTTCGTTGCTTGAAAGAAGAAAATTTTCTCCAATTAACTTGTGTGCGTACCAAATAAGCGTATTATTGCACAATAAACTGGAACAATATGTTCCAATTTTGAAAAAAAAATGTTATTGGTATAAAATATATAGCCATTACTTTTTATTGAATTGATTTTACAAGTTATTATTTCACTGTAATCGCACAGTTTCATTGTACAGCCCTTTAGGGCTCATACCATTTTTTTTCAAATCACTGGCATTTGCGACTTCAGTGACGCTACGCAAGAGCTCATTGGAGATGTCCTGTGTTCTCCGATGAAAGCTATTTCTATTATGGTGCCAATGATGGCCATGTATTGATTAAAAGAAGGCTTGGTTTGTGGCTGCAAACAACCATTCTATGAAATTGGCACACTGGATTTTCACCTAGAGTTACGGTATTGGGAACAATTTTCTACAATAGCAGGGGGACATTTTTGGTCATTCCATGCACCCTGACAGCAAACTTGTACGTCAGTGGGGTAAATCAACCTGTTGCGCTGTCATTTTCGAGCATTACTCAAGGGGGTGTTTTCCAACAGGATAATGTGCACACCATCATGTTCTATAGAATGTTCTCACCTAACATGTTATATGGATTATTGACGTGTTGCCTTGGCCTCCTAAAACACCAGATGTTTACCCAATTAACCACGGCTAGAACATTATATGGAAACTGAAACTTTACCTCATCCATTATACGTCCATATATTGACCGACCAAGTGACACAGGCATGTAATTTCATCCCACAAACTGATATCCGCTACTGTTAAAAGCACGCTTACAAACTTGCATTCAAAATTCTGGCGATTACACAGGTTATTATTGTACCATCATTTCACATTTGAAAAGGATCTTCTCGTGCTTACATTAACCTGTAATCCTGAAACTTAGATTAATTAAATAAATTACCCAGACAAATGCATTGTCAAAGCTTGGGTGGGATTTTTTTCTCCATCAGTGTATAAATGTTTTTCTCAATTTACTGACTCTTCTATTTGATGATGGAAATCCATTCAAAAAATTATAGTTTAAAAACTAAAAAACACGCTTTTATGGTTAATCGAACGAAAAAGTAAAAAAAAATAATTCTTAATATGACAATAAAATAATAAAATAGAAAATTAATGTCATTGGGGTAAAAGTGTGAGGTGCTCTAAATCAAATGTTTTAATTTCTTATTAGTTCTATTCCGAAGTGTTGAATTAGTGTAATAATTTAGTACAAATCCCCCAAAGCTTTTAATTCAATGACATTAATTTTCTCTTAAATCATTTATTCTTGTATTAAGATTTTTTTACTTTTTAGTTCGATTTACTATAAAAACGTGTTTCTTAGTTTTTTTAAACTATAATTTATTTCCCTTTTTTTTCTTCGATTCAAAATAAAAGTATGTATTTATAGCTTTTTAAACCATCATTTAATCGTAGGTTGTTGTTTTTTTTTAAATTTTTTGCCTTCAACAGAAAAAGTTTGCCCATCTGTGGGTTAGAACAATTTTTTTTTCACAAGCACAAGTCTTTTTTTTTTGTATTTTTATTTTCAGAAAACTGGACAATTGTTTATATTAGAGTAAGAACGCATGTTTTCGCTTTTAGGGTAGTAACTCTTTTTCTTCTTTTTGTCGCCAAATCTGGAAATGGTGGAATGAATTAGTCATCAAATCTGGAGAAATCGTCATTCCTGATAATCATGTTCAAGGCAGTGAAAATAAAATTATGAAATTCTTGTATTGTCATCTGCCTTTGAAAAGTGTGCAAAATTTCGAATTAATCTGGTCTTTTAAAGTGGTGAAATTCGACGTCAAGGATTCCGTTATATATATATATATATATATATATATATATATATATATATATATATATATATATATATATATGAGAATGGTACAGAATGGTATCATGGCTTGCAGAATGGTACAAAAATAATAGTGCATTGTATGACTGCCGTAATGTATTTATTCAGCTGAAACAGATTTATTCAACTACAATTATACAAGTTTTATTTGGCAACAGGGAAAAATTATCGAATGATGAACTCGCCGCTAGAGACGCTGTTAAACAAAATGTCCTCCATGTAGGAGAAAGTGTAATGCGTTTTCGAATATGCCGAAATCTCCTCGGTAGTTGTTATGCAATAACATTTTCGCACGAAATTTCGTAAAGAACCACCGCATCGGCATAACATAAGCATGTGGATGAAGAAGTTCCAGTATACCGGCTGTGCTTATGCAAGAACAAAAGCCCAGAATGAAAACCCGAAGTAATTGAAAGAATTCGTGATTCGTTTTTACGGAGTCCCTCAAAATCAACGCAACGTGCAGTTGCAGAACTGGCGGTTCCTCTCACATCGGTTGGCGTGTTTTACGGAAGCTTCACCAATTCAAGCCGTACAGCAGTGTTTCTCAAAGTGTGGGGCACGCCCCTAGGGGCGCGATAACCCTACAAGGGGGCGCGAGCATATCGAAAATAAAACATTAAAAAAAATTAATTTACTGTAATGAAGTAAGAAAATACTTCCTGGCGTAATAAAAAAATACACATTTACACTGATAAGATATTTTTACTTTTTAAATATAAAATACTATTTCACAGAGAAAAGACAAAACCCATACCCAGAGAAACATTCTAGGAAGATAAAAAATTCATCTGTTTGACCTTCGAACTTACTGGTAGGGTTAGTTCGTTCCTTTTTATGTCTTTATTTTTCATTTAGGGAAGTTGTAAATAAGGCGCTTATACGAAAGAGTTATATGACATTTCGAAAAGCATAGAAAACACTTTGAAGGATTTTTTGGCCAATATTTATTTTTATGAGTATTCTGAAACATATAAAGCATGATGAAAAACGTTTTATATAATTCATTTTTAGAACTTAACATTCATAATTTTACATTGATTAAGCATTTAACCTGGAGCGTTCGCACGGGGTATGAACTACACAAATTTGAACAAAATATGACAGTTTTGCTTGCAGATATCATTCCTGTAATGTTCGTGAAAAGTTTCTGTGATTTGGGTCCTTTACTAAGGTCGCGTACCTTAGAAACATTTTAATTCGGTTCTATTGGAATTTTTCTCAAATTATCAATGAAGAAAGGTAGAAATAGGTAAGCATACTTTCTCTTCGATAAATTATTCACTGGAATTGTGATTTTTATTGTGTACAATAAAAATAATTGTAAAAAATACTTCGGGGTGACTCCGTCACCACGCGCGACTATTACCATTAGTATTGAATGCGCGTCTGCTCCCGGGTTAAAACATTTTGAAGTCTTTTCGTTTTAAATATTAAAAATAACACAATTATTCTTTATCTTAATTTTACATTCTTTTTCCTTATTTAACATTAATAATAAATGCTAATTTGTGAGGATTACAATTACACACACACAGTTCGTTTAAATCTATTTATAATATGAGCATTCATTTAAAAAACTCATTTTACATTTTTGTATTCATTGCCGTGCTTTTGGTTTTACTCTCCTTACAATTCCGCAAGTGTCGAATGGGTGGCGTAGTTGGTTTGTCGCTGGCCATCTGCACCTAAGGTTGCGGGTTCGACCCCAGCACATGTCGGTGGATTTTTATGATGCAGAAAATCGATAGCGGTCATGAATGGCCATGTCGTATGATTATTCGACATGTAAAAAATCCCTTGAAGTTGCCGTTTGGCTTGGCTGCCAAAATTCTTAAGTTCAATTTTGCATCGTCAGAGCTCAGGTACCTCTCTCTCAAAATTACTTGCGGCAATTGGTATCGCCTATTATACGGTGCCGCACTAAAAAGTGATACCAGCTCTTGGGTCTGCAAAGGTAAAAAATACCATCTTTTGCAATTACACGTTTTGCGCAGACGTCCGATAGTTTGCCCAGACTCACGCAGAATGCTAATTGTGGCGGATATGATAAGAGAGCAACATATAGACTACTTTTCTAATGACATTTAAACTCTTAGAAATGGATGATGGAAGAAATAAATATTATTACTATTATAAATATTTAAAATATATATTACTATAAAAGTAACAAATACAAAATTTAATACTTTCTCGTGAATTTGTACCGTATATAATTAAGATCGTATGGTAGCTTTAGCGACAAAGTGTGCATGATTATTGTATTCAATACATTATTATTGTATAAGGGGGGGCGCGATAAAAAAATTATGATTGAAAATTGGGTCGCCAGTAGTGAAAGTTTGAGAAGCACTGCCGTATAGATATCAGATGGCCCAGGCTTTAAAACCTACTGACAAACCGTTGCGTAAGAATTTCTGTGTGAAATTTCAAGAAAAGCTCGTTGTAAATGGTTTCGAGAACACACTGGTGTTTACCGATGAAACCACGTTCCACTTGTGTGGCAAAGTTAATCGCCATAATTTGCGATTTTGGGGCACGGAAAATGTCCATGTAACATTAGAACATCAGTGTGATTCTCTCAAGGATAACGTGTTCTGCGCTTTATCAAACAAATGTGTTCTGGGCTCATTTTTCTTTGCTGAAAAATCGATTAATGGGGACATTTACCAAGACATGCTCTCTGAGTGGTTACTCCCTCAGCTGGAGGAAGCTGTTCCTGATTTCATTTTGCAGCAAGATGGTGCTCCCCCACATTGGAATAAAAACGTACGTGAGTTCCTGAACGAAAGTCTACTCCATCGCTGGATTGGCCGTGCTGGGTCACAGGATTTGACATGTCTTCCTTGGCCACCGAGATCACCAGATCTAATGCCCTGTGATTTTTTTCTCTGTGTTTTCGTTAAAGACAAGGTGTTTGTTCGTTCTGCAGTCCACTTCTGATAACTGCAGTGTTGAACTCCATCACAGGGGATATGCTATCACGAGTGTGGCAGGAGCTTGATTACCGTGTAGACATTTGTCGTGTCACCTGAGGGGTACATATTGAACACCTGTAGAAACTTGAATAAATGTAGTTTTGAGGTAAATTTGGATTTTCTAAATTTATTAATTACAACGTTCACAATAATGTTTTATTTTTGTACCATTCAATATGAAACACCCTGTATTTCGCCAAAAAGCGATAATATGATCAATAAGATGGTTAAAAACTTTCCACTTAAAATTATTCTCATACAAACATATTTAATTAATAAAATTTTAATTCTCAGACATTTTCCAAATAACTGGAAAGCTGCAATAGTTTTTCCGATTAAAAAACCTCTCAAAACAGTCATCATCCCAATTGTTACGGACCAATTTCTCTTCTAAGCATTTTAAGTAAAATAACTGAACATGTAATTCTTAACCCGTGATCACTCGCGTGGGGTGTTCTGTACACCCCAGCAACAAGAAAATATTCCCAGGATTCTAAAAAGAATGTGCAGAACTACGATTTTTTCTGTAGCTGCGCATTTTAGGTCATTGAATCTTCAGACCTGATGCAATACCACTTTCTTGAACGATTGGAATGTAATAACCTTCAAAATTTTATCTGGGGGCTGAAAATTTCCGCGAGAAGTTGAGCATTTGTATACAGTCTGCTCTGAATGTTTGGAAAATGATTAAAATATTATTTTTCTACTTTCTACTATCATTATCTCCTTATAATTATAAAGTATATTTATTACTGGCATATACGTTTTACTGGTTTATGAAAAAATATAAAATTATGCGTTTTAAAAGAAAAATTTTGTATGTTTAGTTTAAATTAATGTTAGTCTCATTTATATGCAATAAATTTAATAATTTTATTCGTATAATACAAAAAAACATCTTGTACTTTATAAATATGTATCATAATGACTTAATTTTATATTCATAATTATATACACGTGTTAAAAGTTTGAGGTGTTCTCTACATCCCGCGAGTAACGACGGTAGCAAAAACAGGCGCGAGTGACCGTGGGTTAACAGATTATATACTTTTACTAATGATAGCGACTTCATTAATTCAAATCAATATGGGTTCACACCATGCCTCTTTCTATTTACCACCCACTGCTCAGACTTTCTGAAAAATTCTCTTCTGGGGTTTAGAGAGTCAGGTCCATTGGGACTGTTTTTCTAGACATTCAGAAGACTTTTGACAGAGTCTGGGTCAGGGGACATCTACAAACTTATCACAAACAATTTTCCATCTGCTTTAATTTATCTCATTAATTCTTATTTATTTAATATATCCTTCAAACTAAGATTGAATGATACGCTTTGTTCTTCTTTTAATATCAATTGTGGTGTGCCTCAGGGTAGTCTCTCCTTGGACCCCTGCTATTCAACAAATTATATTAATGGTATACCTACCCACCCTTAAACCAGAACTAATATTTACGCTGATGGTACTGCTATCCTGGCTACTTTTAAAAATCACAACACTATCACCCGTGCATTCAACTCACACCTACACCTTGAAAACTTCTTTAACACATGGAAAATAAAAATTAATGTAGATAAAACAATAGCCGTCTCTTCACCAGAAGAAGAAAACCAGTCAGACCACCAACCCTCTATTCCACACAACTACACTGGTTTCAAAGAACAAAGTACCTAGGAGTACTCCTGGACAAAAATTTATCAGGGGAACAACACATCATATACGCGCGTGAAAATTCAGGAATGCCTTGAGCTCAATTTACCCCTTAATTTGACGGAATTCTCAAATGAATCGGTACAACCAAGTACTTCTCTACACTGCGGTTTTGTGGTCCATCTTAACGTACACTTGCCCTGTGTGGGGCTATGCAGCTACTCCAAACATTAAACTTTTACAAGATGCCCAAAACGCTTTAATCAGGAATATAACTAAGGCTTGTAGATACACTAAAAATAGAGATATTTACAAAGCTATTAACATTTATTCTTTTAAAAAAATATATTGAAAAAATGGCAATTAAATTTTTTGACAATCTGCCAAATTCTTGCAACTTTAATGTCTTAAATCTTGAAAATTGCAATCCCAATGTCAACACTAAGAGACCCAGAAGAATCCTTCTGGAATCGTATAATCCCCCTTAGTAATTAATTGCGTCATTTCCCTCGGGGCGAATTTTATCATTTTACTATCATGTGTGTGTTTTTCTTAACTTTAAATTATTCTTAATCTGCAACCCACACAAGCAAGCACTTTTTTCCAATCAATTTTTGTTCCATAACTTCAAGGCAGGGAATAGTGTTAACTCACTGATTATTTTCGACCAATAGCAGACGAGTCTCTCGTCCACTTACTCTGAAAGTATTTCCATCACATAGGATGTCTGCGAAGCAGTCCTCGTTCTCACTCCTTCCAGTCCACTAATCAGGAAGCTACCTCTCTATCCAGGCCCCCCTCTCCTCTTCAAAGCCCAAATACATTTCGATATGTGATGGACTAACGTTTCACGTTCCATTTCCCAAAGATGTCAAACTTTTATTCATTTATAATATTTCAACACCTTTCGGATTTTTTTCCAAGTCATGGTACCTAAACTAGTAAAAAAAATAATATAAAATATTTGAATTAATTAATAAATGTACATAAATATTGATTTGTAAGAACGACGCCAATAACTTTAAACTTATTCACAGCTCAGACATACAGAAAAGGATAACATTGCTCGAGTATTATAAAAAATATGTTAGATTTCGATGTATTCGCTAACATAAGATTTAATGCTAAAAAGTTTTCGCATACTTCATTTCTTATATTTTATTAAAAATTACCCCGTGTATATTAAATTATATTTTTATTTTCATAAGTTTGTTCGATTTCAGTAAAAGATAAGTTAGAATAGAGGAAAATGATAAGACAGAATGTATGTTTCTTTGGAATTGTTTCATTAATAACTTACTGTCGATGCTCTTTGAAGTTACCTGAGGACTATTAGTAACAGATATCTCTAAATTTTGTGCGTCAGTCAAATGACACGGATGACATTTGAGCTGACATTCAGTTCTACAAACCTCCACATCACACTCTGAGAGGAATCTGACCCTCAAAAGGCTTAATGTACATTAGCCACTCTACACAGTTAGACTTTTGTGGTACCATTCTGTGAAAACTAGACAGCGAAGGCCAGGTGTTCGAATCATAATCACTCGAACATCCCGGCCACTCGTTTATTCTCAAATACTATCCGGTAAGTACACTTTTTTTAGTTTTACTCAGTAATAACTTTGATAAAAATATTTAGTCATTTTTCTGTAAAAATATTTATTTTGTAGTTGTTAATTAATAATTAATTCATTAAGAGCAGTGGAGTATTATGGGTACATCATTCTTTGTAAGATGTGAATTAAAAAAAAAACCCGCAAGAGAAGCAAATCTGTAAACACACCCACTTTTTTATATACTCGAAAGAAAGCATTCCTTTTTATAATCTCACTTTTTTACTGATTTATAATCTTAATTTAGTACTAAGCAAGCTAATACGCAAGCTGAACTAATAACAGAAAAAAGATTGTTACCACTTTTTATTGCTATCTTTATGGAACTTATTTAAGAAATACGCAGCTGTTTACTTTTAATTGATTTCATTATTTCGTGAGTCAACAAGGGTATTTTTGTCTTGAAAATGAACAAAAAATCTTGCAAACTAATTTCACGCTTTTTTAAATTCTAGTTCATTTCATTTTTTTTATTGTTATAATTAGGACACATTGAAAGAAATCTTACACTTATCTCTCCTTAATTTAAACTCAAATATTTTTTCATAAATGTGAAATTAACTTTCTAACTAACACTAATTTAATCATTTTGATTTTGATATTATCATTTTCTGAATACTACATCAGTCTCATAAAGCTTTAAAAACTATCAGTAGATAGTCCATGAAATTGGAAATAAATCTTTCAATAAAAAATATATATTCAATCTTATTCATTAAAGTGAACAATATTGAAATAAATCTGAGGAAAAATCATTGTGCTAATCATTGCTGCATTTTTTTCTAAAGTGTTACAGTTCGTTAGAAGTTTTTTGAGTATTACTGCTTTGCAAAAGTTCTCCATGGTTTAATTTCTCTTTTTTTCTCTCGTATAAAATTGCACTCAATGTGCAAATATATATATGAAATTACTGAAGAGTAGGATTCTAGTATTTTCTTGTATACCTGGGGATAGATAATTTATGCTGGACTTTTAAATAGTCCTCTGCGGTTCCACAAATTTGAATATTTTTGGTCATAAATAATTGTAAGCTCTGATGACACATTGGTTGAGAAAATATCTCATGTAATCGCGTGGAAAGCATAGCACGATAATCTTTGCTATATATAATCCGATGTAATAATCTTTACGTTAATTTAAGATTAGGATACGCTAAGCTTTGGCAGGTTCTATTGTAATAAAAATAGTTCACGCCGGTTGCCATGGACATGTTCTACTGCTCGGACTTACGTGCCCGGATGCGGGCGACGAACAAAAAACTTTGTTTTCTTTGTATTGAATTTAAATCCTGTATCGTTCTTTTATTATTATTAGATGCAATTGCATTTATGAAGGTTAACTGTAATTATAGTTATGGAAAGCTCTGGAACTTTCCATGGCAGTATATAAGCTAAAGAAATATTCAGTTTGTGGAGTAGTCTTGAGTTGTGACTAGCGAGAGTTGTGATCATTTTACTTGAGTACCCAATTCCCCAGTAGTTTTATCCTTGCGACAATATAAATATAGTAATAATATACGATTACTTTTTTTATATTTGTACTGTGAAATTAATGTAATTTTTAGTACATTAAATTGTACAGTAAAAATACAACACCAAGGAAGAGTCCCAAATAAAGAAACTCATCTATCAGGGTAAGCTAATAAAAGCACACACAATTTATGAGACGTTTATCTTTTATGGATAATTTTTATAAATAATACAGAGTGAAACCTAAGTAACTCAGTAAGGTTGTCGTGGACGACAATACACGAAGCAGCACGTCTAGTTTCAGAGTCAATGAAGGTATGGATGGCGTAAATCTCTTGTCGCTCCAGAGTTTATCGTTTGAATAGGGGAGGAGGGTATTGTAGGGCATGTAATCGGAATCCATTCATGTCCCAGGTGTGTTTGATAGGTAAGACATCAGAGGCTGATAGTCTTGGAACCAACTTCTGGCAAAAGACATTGGGAACACCTTGAAGGAAGAGGAGCAACACAGGACGTTAAATGACATCCACGTATCGTTGGACCATCATAATGCCATTAATATGATCCAGAGCAAACTTGCTGTCTTATCCTATGTGTTGCCATCGCAGACCAAAATGCCACGTTGTCTCCCTGTGCGTCATTCCTCTGATATGACGAGATTGTACCTACCGCCATGCTAGGCCACATTCATGCTAACATATGACAAATAAAAGTGTGATTATTCAGAGAACACCACTTCTTCTGTCATACACTTCATTCTCTCTCTCTCTCTAATACACATTCTAGTACACAAAAAAACATATTTTATGGTGGGTTCTTTATGGAATAGTTTTCTTGATGTTCCCCCCCCCGTTTCTACTTTATGTATCTGCATTCTCTTACATATCGCGAGAAACTTAATTCTTTATATTTACAAACACAGCGGTTAATAAAACTTTACTAGCCATTAACCAATCGGTTCGCTGGGTAGATATTTCATCAGGTTATAAAAATAAACATATATTGTATATATATATATATATATATATTATATATATATATATATATATATATACATATATATATATATATATATATATATATATATATATATATATATTATAATATATATTATATATATAATTTATATATGATACAATATTCCTTATATATATATATATATATATATATATATTATATATATATATATATACAGTTGTTATTTGGTCTATTAATTATTAGTGTCTTTCGTGTTTAAGTTAACATCATCGGATAATATATACACACACATTTATTAATCTCGAGAACGGCAAGACCCTCTGTGGTTCATCGCCTCGGAGTAACTGCTCGAAACTGAACCAGTAGGGTTGCCAGATACAATATAAAATATGTACAAAGAAATGCTACAGAGCCTGCGCCACAGTACCCTCCCAGTGTCCAAAACTGGTCAGGAGGTCTTAACAGGATCAGGTTGACACGTATCTTTGTGGGAAATGCACTCGGCGACCGGAGCAGGGTGGTTTGGGTAGCAGGAACCTCTTGTGTGTTTTAGGGATAAAACAGATGGTTGGTTAGACTCTATTGTGTCAGACAACATGAATGCTGGTTTAACTCTATCGATAGAAACACAAATTTATTTGCCTTTCGCTGCAGAGTGATGAGTTTTTCAGAACGTTTAACTACAACGAAAGGTCCATCGTAGGGAGGTTGTAATGGTTTTCTGATAGCATCATGTCGTAAAAATACGTGAGTACATTGAGAGAGTTCTGGGTGTACAAAAACAGTTTTACGTCCATGTGAAGATGTAGGAACGGGTTTTTTTTTAGATTATGCATGGTTTGTTTCAGTTGTTGCACAAACTCGAAAACGTTGTTCGTACCCGTATCTTGGAAAAAATCGCTGGGTAGACGGATATAGTTGTTCCGTACACCATTTCAGCAGCAGTAGCATTAATGTCCTCCTTAATGACAGAGCGTAAGCCAAGGAGAACAAAAGGAAGGACTTGTGTCCAACGTGGAGTGGAGTGAGCCATGAGAGCGGCTTTGAGAGACCGGCGTGTACGCTCCACAAGTCCATTGGATGAAGGGTGGTACGGCGTGGTTCTTATCTTTCTAATTCCTAAGCACGCACATAATTCCCTACTGAGGTGAGACTCAAATTGACGACCTTGCTCTGTTGTAATGAGACCAGGAACTCCAAATCGTGGAATCCACTCACGGATTACTGCTGCTGCAACTGTCTCTGCTGTCATATCGGAAATAGAATATGCCTCTGGCCAACGAGAAAAACGATCAATGGCCGTAAGGCAATAAGAAAATCCTTGGGATGGAGGAAGGGGTCCAATAATACCCAAAAATGGAGGTGGTGAAATCGATCATCGGGAACCTTAAATGACCAAGTTCACTATTTGTATGCCGTTGAATTTAAATTCTGACAGGGAATGCAGCTACGGGTCCAACTCTGGATATCTTTGTTCATGGAAGTCCATACGAACCTTTTAGAGATTAGCTTTGCAGTAGCACGAATTCCAGGATGCGAAAGGTTGTGCACTGCAAGAAAGACGTTACGTTGGAGAGCATGAGGCACGTAAGGGCGTACTGTACCCGTGGAAATATCACAATATATTTCGGTAGTTGATCCCGGCATTCGTAACTGCTGAAGCTGAAGAGTTTGGTTCGTGGCAGAAAGTGCTTTTAATTCATCATCACCCTGTTGCATTTGTGAAAATTCCTCATAATCTATGGTACTAGGGGTAACAATTGCTGATATCCGAGAAAATGCGTCTGCTGGCACATTATCAATGCCTGGGACGTATGTAATATCGGTGATGAATTGCGAAATGAAATCTAAGTGGCGCAGTTGGCGTGGACTAGCCTTATCTAGTTTTTGATTAAAGGCGAATGTTAAAGGTTTGTGGTCGGTGTATAATATTAGTACGCGACCCTCTAGCATATGTCGGAAATACTTGATAGCGGAATAAGCTGCCAGAAGTTCACGATCAAAAGCACTGTACTTAGTTTGAGCTGGTGCTAATTTTTTAGAGAAAAACCCTAAAGGTTTAAAACCATGGCTGGTGATCTCATTTAAGGAGGCACCAAGACCAAAGTCACTAGCATCAGTCATCAATGCGAGATCAGCATCCTGTGAAGGATGAGCTAAAAGTGTAACGTTAGCTAGTTGATTTTTACATTGGTTAAATGCATTGATAGCTTCCGCGTTCCATTCTACTTCCCGTTTATCATTTCTCTTTGAGTTTTTGAGAAATTCATGTAAAGGAGCTTGTATGTGTGCTGCCTTAGGTAAGAATTTTCTATAAAAGTTCAAAGCACCCAAAAATTTTCTGAGGTCGCGAACTGTGTGGTAGGTTGTTTATAATTAGCGATGAGTTCTACTTTTTCAGGAAGGGGTAAGATACCATCTTTATCTACTAGGTAACCTACAAAGGGGACTTCAGAGCATCCGAACATGCATTTACTGGTGTTGATGGTCAAACCATAATCATCAAGCCTTTGTAAAACTTCTCTCACGTGTTTCTTATGAGAGTTGGCGTCTGTCGATGCAATTAATATGTCGTCCAAGTAGACGAAACAATAGTCTAAACCCCTTAAAACCTCGTGTATAAATCGCATCCACGTTTGAGCGGCGTTACACAATCCGAATGGCATAAATACAAATTCGAAAGTTCCGAAGTTTGTAATTATTGCTGCCGTTTATGCCTGTCGGCAGGATGAATGGGAATATGATGGTAAGCTCTTTGAATATCCAGTTTTGTGAAAATTGTTTTACCTTTGATATTTTCATTAAAACTGTTAAATTTGGAATAGAGTATCGGTCAGGTCTTGTTTGCTTGTTTAGAGCACGATAATCACCGCAAGGACGCCACAATTTCGTGTCTTTTTTGGAAACCATGTGCAATGGAGAACACCAGTTTGATTTAGAAGGGATAATAATGCCCTGTTCGAGCATATATTGAAATTCTTGTTTTGCAGCTTCAGATTGTTATGGATTTAACTTTCGCGCTCGAGCATGCACTGGAGGACCAAATGTTTCAATGTAATGAAAAGTATTGTGTTTAATTTTTTCATTAAATGGTCGGGGTCTCGTAAGATCGGGAAAATCTCGTTGGATGGCAGAATATTCCGAATCAAGGGATGCAGCTAAGGTTTTAATCTGAGGTTCAGAACCAGTAAAACGTTCTCCTTTTGTGGATAATTTTGTCAAGGGATCGATAAGACGCTTGTTTTTGATGTCGATTATTAATCCATACTTATTTAAAAAATCGGAACCGATAATCGTTGTGTTAACATCTGCTATTATGAAATTCCACGGAAAGGATCGCAATAAATTTAAGTCTAGTTTAAGTAATTTTTGGCCGTAAGTTTTGATTGTATAATCATTGGCTGCAAAAAGTTCAAATTTATTTGGTTTCATATTTTGTTTGTTTCGAATAATGCTGACGTCTGCGCCTGAATCAACTAAATAACATCGATTAGTATGTTTGTCAAAACAAATAGGCGACTTTTTGAGAGCGCATTTACATGACTACAAGACGCCACTGTAGTCATGTTTCCTAGTTTTCCGACTGGGAGCTAGGTCTATCACGAGATTGGAGATGTAAGAAGTCGCAAGGTGGGACACAGTTACGGGCGTTCGCACGAAAACGTTTGTGATAAAAACAAATAGCCTCATGGTTAGTTGTTCTATTCCTATTTCGCGAGCGCGCGACGATGACTCCCGAAAGAATGGTTTATTTCGGGGCCGCGACATACGAGATATTTGAAGTTTTAATTCTTCAATTTGTTTGCAATTCTTGAATTTCAGCGGATGTGTTGAGTTCAGGTGCAGACGTGGCGGAATAAACCGCGGCGGGCAAAGCAACGTCTGCTACCTTGTCTGCGATTTCGGCTAATCTATCTAAAGTTTCTGAGGAAACTGAAAGTCAGTCTGAATTTGGGATGGGAGACGCTGTAACCATAATTTTTTAGAAATTCATCTTCAATTGACCACCGGACAGTTCTTTCATCTTTCGTAGCAAGTGGCTTGGTTTATCGTCGCCCAATTGTAATTCGTTTAAAAGTTTTTTTTTAATTTTTGGTGTTCCGAATCTGCAAATTCTCTAATTAAGCGATCGGATAGCGTTACGTATTTATTTTCAGCCGGAGGTGAAAGAATAATATCGGAAGCATGGGAAAGTGTTTCGGGATCCAACATAGAAACGAGCGCTGCATATTTTGTTTCATCTTGAGTAATTTGACTCAAAACGAAAGCACTGTCACATTGCCGATTCCAAAGTGCGACATTATTTCGCCAAAACAGTGGAAGGCGTAACGCGATCCTTCCAACATTAGAAGAATCTTCCCCGTAGGTGACGTCATGTTTGTAAACAAAACAACGAGGGAGTGGGGTCAGGGAGAAAGAACAGAATAAAAAAAAAATGAACCGAAACCACTGGACTTCGAAGGAATGCTCGCGAATTGAGAGGCAATATATCATACAGAAATGAAACATAAATGCACATTACATGTAAATAATACAAGATATACATTAAATGTGAAAGGTATACGAAGCTGAAATACATTATCACGAAAGAAATAGATAGCTAAAGTATATTTAGAATGATTATATTGAGGAGTTTAGCACAAAGAAACAAGGCGTGACTAAAAACGCACTTACTTGTGATTTCTTTGCCATCCGAAACTTTTAGGGATGAATTAATGAGCAGAAGGTGTTCCCGTCTGCTTCAGTCACCATTATAATTGTTATTTGGTCTATTAATTATTAGTGTCTTTCGTGTTTAAGTTAACATCATCGGATAATATATACACACACATTTATTAATCTCGAGAACGGCAAGACCCTCTGTGGTTCATCGCCTCGGAGTAACTGCTCGAAACTGAACCAGTAGGGTTGCCAGATACAATATAAAATATTTACAAAGAAATGCTACAGAGCCAGTCGCCACATATATATATATATATATACATATAGCTTATTTATATCAAAGTCCTAGCAATAAGAATTCGATTGTATTGAAAAATAAACTTATACATGTAATCTCACCTCTTGTTATAAAAAGAACAGAGAACTCTTAATTAATAGTTTCTAAAAGAACTCTAAAATTAAAGTAGAATGATTTTTTTATGCTCACGTAACACAATAAGCGAATTTCCGCAACTTTCAATAAACCTCTACTCAGTAAAATAAACATGCATGCCAAACCTCAAGTCTGAATCTAATAGTTTAAAAAAGGAATCTTTATATATATATCAATAAGCCCCGTAACCCAATTAGAATCAATTTCCGAAAAAAACAGTTCTTAAGCGGATTTCAATTCAACAAAAGAAACAGGCAAACCAAATTTCATTATTATAGTCCTAGTTGTTCGAAAACAGGATAATTTTTTTCTCAATATGCCCCAGTAACATCCCCACTCCCCCCAGGATTCGATTTCCATAAAATCCATTCTCAGTGGATCTCTGTTCAATAAAGGAAACATGCTTAAAACAAATTATAAATATGTATAAAAATTCAAAAAACAGGAATTTTTTTCTATACCTCCCCTTGATCCATCGCACCTCCTCCCCTTTGGGGTTCGGTTTTCACAAAACGTTTTGTTAGATAAACTCTATTACATGAACGGAACATGTCTACCAATTTTCAAGCAGGTAGGTCTAATAGTTTAAAAACGGAAATATTTATATGTTATGGTCCTTAATCCCCGAAATGTCCCTTGGGGTTAGGCTTTCACGAAACCTATATTGTAGCGATTCTCTACTTCATGAGAGGAATATGCTTACCAAATTTAAGAACTTTACATCTAATAGTTTAAAAATGGAAATAATTAAATGTAATGCGCCTTAATCCTTTGCAATGCCACTTGGGAGTCTATTTTCGCTAAACCTATTGTGTAGCGGATGTCTACTCTATGAAAGGAATTTGCTTACCAAACTTCAATACAGTACATCTAATAGTTTAAAATGGAAATAATTACCGATAACGCCTCATAAGCCCCATCAAAGCCACTTGAGGGGAAGGGGGCGATTTACTCAAAACCCATTTTGTTCTCTACTCTATGAAAAAAATGTGCTTACCAAATTTCCAGTCTGTACATCTAGTAGTTAAAAAATGCCAATAATTAGCCATAATGTCTCTTAATCCCCATAAAGCTCCTTGGGGTTCAATTTTCCCAAATCCTGTTCTGAGTGGATACCTACTCCATGGAAAGAACATGCCTACCAAATTTCAAGTCTTAGATTTAATAGTTCCGGAAATATCGTGATGAGTGAGTGATTGAGTGAATGAGTGTGTGAGTCTCTTTTTTCCTTTATATATATAAATTAACAACTTAAAATTTTAAAATAGTCCCGTGTAGACAAATTTAATTTTCGTGAGATAATGTAATGTTCGTACAGCCACCAGATCCAATCCCTTTGTGTAGAAAACAAAGGAAATCATTTGAAAACGGAAATCGTTTTAGTAAAGAAAGTTTTCATAGTTATATATATTTAGGGTAATTTAGTGTAATCTAAATAATATTGCGTGTGTGTGCGTGCACGCGTGTGTGCGCGTGTCATTTTTCATTGATGGCCAATTGATGTTCACCCACACCTGTTTAAAATTTTTTCTTACCATATATTAAACACATCACTGTGTGTATTGCGTATATGTCATTTCAAAGAGAAATCAATTTTTTTTAAATCGAATCACTTGATTTTTGAAGCAACAATGTTGAAATTAAATATAAATCAAAGTGCATGCAATTAAAATTATTCCAAATTTTGTGTGCAATTATTAAAAACATAAAAATATAAATCACAATGTATATAAAGGCACACACACATATTTTATATATATATATATATATATATATATACATTGCAATTTATATTTTTATATTTCATTTATTTTAACCTTATAAACATGCCTTTCTGGTGTAGTAATCTACACCTATCAATATTTAGAAATAATATCTTAAATTTTATAAAAATAAACAATGATTTAGTTACTGATAATGTATTAAAACAAAGTAATTAGACGAAATTTTTCAATAATTGTTCGGAATACAATTATCAAAGTAAATTTATTTTTAAATATATTTCAATGTTATATTAACTTTATTTTTTAATATAGATTATTGATTTGTTTAAAATATCTTATGATTTGTTTAACTCTAAAATATCTTTTGCGCTTAGTTTAATTTCAAAATAACTATCAAGGTGGCACCCCTGTTTTTTTTTTCTTGTGTATACACTTTTATATTTACATCACTTTTCGCGCGGCTTTTACATAAGTTGGACTTTTATGGATTTCATTTTTACATGTAAATTTTTGTCCTGATTTTTTCTATAGATTTTTTTCTTAATACTCCTCTCTTTGAGAGAAACATTATTGTTCTCTTTTAATAATTTCATTTTACTTCACTGTCTGGCTTACCATCCACGTGTGTTAGTAGAAGGTTTAACTTTTCAACAAGGCTCTGTTTTTTTTCTATTATGTCAAAAATTTCTGCTGTACGCAGAAGGTGGATTCATGAAGCATTCCTAACCCCAAATCGCTGACCTAATTCAGCGACAGCTCTAGGAATCATAATAGATCTCCATTTTAGTCCGAAACCTTTTTTTATATCTACATTTGTTATGTCTCTTGAACTCCAATTGTGACGGGCTCACGCGTCTTTTCTGTAACATAACCTCTGGGTTCTTTGACGGCCACGATTAATGGCAAATCTTTTCCAACCCAAATCCAAGAAGTGAAATGCAAATAAGATAGCTTTTAAAAGAACAAAAGTTTCTGTAAGCAGAATGGCAATTTAGGGGAAATTTATGTTAGGAAGAGATACGAGTGTGAATTGACAGCCTTCATAAAGATACCGAGATAATCAGCCATTGATACAAGGTGCATACCATTGCACGCGAGCCCAGGTGCTTCGTACCGTGATAGAACCTTAGCTTGAATTAAGGTAGGACTGATTATTTGATATTAGGACTTGTAATATTATCAAAATTGAAAGTAGGCGGATAATATAATTATTTAGAAAAGTGATCTAAGTTACGCGATCATGTTTAACTATTGCTGTGTGTTTGGTTTATTCTCACTTAATATAGGGTTATCTAATTTATTAGAAATTTAAGTTATATTTTAATAAAGTCATATTAAGAATTTTAAAATGTCGATTCATTTCGAGAATCCCACACCTCTAATTCACGCTGACAATCAAAGATATGGTCACCAAAGAACGACCATATCACACAATTTCTTTCTTCTTTGACATTGTAGGTTATACAGCTTTTTCACTTGGTATGTTATTTTATTTTATTATACTATATATAAAACTTTTTTTGTTTCTAATGACATATTATGAACAGCTATTAACAGAGTTCATCAATCTACTTAGTACATTCACCGAAAGCAGGTATTTCTTTTTAGTGCGGTGCCATATAGCTGGATACTAATCGGCGCAGGTAATTTTGATATAATATATATATATATATATATATATATATATATATATATATGATATATGTTGTGTGTGTTTGTATGTCTGTGTGTGTTGTGTGTGTGCATTTGTTAATTTAATTTATTTGCAAGACCTATTTTAAAAATAATTAATTTATTTAATTTTTATTCTCTCTCTCTTTTAGCCAAATTATTATCTATAAAAATATAAATATTTTAAACACTCAAATAATGGTTTCATTACATTACATTTAATTATGATATTAGTAGTAGTATCGAGTGTATTCAAAAGATATTGGTTCGTTGATGGGTGCAATCATGTTATTTTCAAATGAACTGTCATTATATGCTGACTTAGAACAGTCAAATCGTTTCAAATTAACATATGTACATAAGATTAATATTGTTCACATTAGTCAGATATTTAATATCTGAAAGTAAAGTGCTGTAAATTCCTGGAGCTATTATGAATTATATCACTGTTTCTTCCCACATTATCTTTTTTCTTTTATCCTTTGTATACGTTGAGCTTTTGATGCCCGACTAAAACTAGGATGTTTAAGAGCTCTATTACTCTTATTTTTCAAAATTATTTTTAGAAATATTTAACGAATAAAGAAGCAGAATTAAAATAAATCCTGCAAGAAATAAACGCTCGCGTTTCAACTCTAAAGCTCAAAAGTCAGACGAGCAATATTCAAAGTATTTTACTTCAGTCAGAATGATTATTCTACGCAACCTTATCAGAAGACTTCTCAAAAATCACCGAAAGTGGGGAACCCCTCACATTCTTTACGGTTTCTTTTTCTCTTTTCTGTTTCAGTACATAACAATAGAAGTTTCCTATTTCTCTCCCTTTTTGTACTTTTCCTTCCTAAAGACTTAGGACCAACAAGTGTTTTTTGGTCCCCTCTGAAATGAAATTCCTTTCAGATATTGGCATCATGTCACGATGAACGAGATGCCTACTAATAGTCGCTGAACGGTTTTGTGGATAACAAAATGGCAAATAGGCAAAGTAATTTATCATATAGTGATTATATATATATTGAGAAAATATTGTTTTTAAACAATAATTTATGGCAAAATAGCTTTTTAATAACACAATTGACATAAGTTTTGTTGTGAAATGATGCAATATTCTATGATAAAAAGGTGTAAATAACTCACAGCTGATTAGGAGTTTCTCTGAGAAAATGAACAATGGAAAAATGAAATCCATGAAACTTGTTAAAGCTTGAAAACCAAGCAATTCGATTCGCAATTGTGAGATTAAAAAAGCAAACATTACCGATTATTTTTCCTTCGTTTATAAAATAAATCATTCATTTAAAAAGTCTTTTTAAAATTAAAAATTATGTATGTTGTTAAAAAATAAAAACACCATTCACATATTTAGAAATTATTTTTTTAATTTTTTAAAAACTAGAGTTTAATTTTAAAAAAAACTTAGATTTTTTTTCCTTCTTTAAAAATTTTTTTTTTTTAAAAATTTAAAAAATTTAAGTTTTTAAAAAATCACCTTTTTTTAAAAATTTTAATTTTAAAAAAAATGGAAAGAACAAAACTGATTACCCTTTTATGTGTAAGCCTTTTTTCCTTTTTAAAAATAAAAATTAAAATAAAAAAAGAAAAAATTCCAATGAGAAAAATTTTTATTTTTTAAATAAAATGGGAAGTTTTTAAAAATTTTTAAAAATTTTGAATTTAATATCTGTAAGCTGTATTGTTCAAAGAAACCACAGCAACTAATATTAAAAATTTAGTCAAGGGGTTAAGGGTTTTTTGAAATTTCAATGAAAAAAATTTCCCGGGTTTAATTTTTGGTAAAAAAAAAAGGGAAAAAAAAATTTAAAAAGATACAGATATTTTAAAAATCACGCTTTTTCCATTTTTTTTTACAATCAAAACCCATTTTTCCGATTTTAAATACAACTAAAAATCAAGTGCAACTTAGAATCGAAGACGAAAAAAATTCCTTGGAGGGAGAAATAGGCAATATATAAACGGACAGAAAAATTACAGGTTCTCGTATATTTTTAAAAGTTTTTAATACTGGTAAAATAAATTAATTATTCACTTCTTATTTACTCTCCAATATTTTTTTTTTTTTTTATTTTGTAAATATATCGGATATCAATAATATATTTTGATATAAAAATGTAAGCAGCATATTTACAAATTGTCTACATAAATGTTTTCAAAGAGCTTAGAAAATATAATTAAAATATTAATGAAATATATATATAGAAAGTTCATTAGATTTGAAATATTAAATCTCTGTAAAACTAATATTTTCCATTATCCACTACTTGTCACAATTTGCGAGTTACCATAATTTCGGGTTGGGAAAGAAATTTTCCCCCCCAAAAAAAGGGATTTTTGGGGCCAAAAAAAAAATTCGTTTTCAAATGGGCTTTTGGGGGCCCCTCTGTTCGAGATATTGCTAACTTCGTGAAAAATAATTCAGAATGAACTTAAAATTTAAAAGAACTTAATTAATGAAAACATAAAACTTAATTCTGGCTACACTATACACAAAAGAGGGAGGTATACTTTCTTACATACTATTTAATTTTACTATTTACTGTGGTATATTTTTCTTGGGTTTGGGCTACTTTTTATGAAAATCAATTTATATTCCTTGTTAAATCACTTTATATTCATTTTTTGGGGAGTTTTTATTTTTTTTATAAAATCACGATTAAATACAATTAAATTAAAATTATTAAATCAAAACAAAACAATCAACGTTCTCCCCCTCAGAGGGCCGCGGTAAAATTAACAAACGTTTACCGGTCCGCGGTGATAAAAAGGTTTTGGGCACTCCTTAATCCTTTTAACTTTTTTTTGGGTACCGGCTGTTTCTAATTTTTTCAAGGTGTTGTGGTCCACCCAATATCAATGGCACACCTTCCTCCATAGCCCATGATATTTTTTCCAATCGATTATAATCCCATGCATATAGAACTTTTAAAAATTTTAAATTTAAAATTTGTTATTAATAACCGTTTAATTTCTTAAATTTTTTATTCAATAATTTTTTTTTTTACTGTTCCCAAAAAATCACAAAATGGAAAAAAAAAAAAGAAATGTTGGGCTGCGTTTTTTCGGTAGAATTGGGGGTGGTGGGAACGACCACCGGAACCCCCCCCCCTCCTTCGAATAATTCAAAAGTGCGTCCAGAGTCGTAAAGGGGTGGTGAGGGGAAAAAAAAAAATATTTATTATAACTTAATAAATAAATACACGGAATATGTTTTAACAACCCTAAAAAAAAAAACCACTTTTTTAAACCGCGTTTTTAAAAAAAATGCAAAAACAAAAAATAAAAATAATTAGCCACAAAAAATAATATCCCCCTAATGAATTTATTTCAAACAATTTTAAAAAAACATTAAACAATAAAACAAATTTTCCCTCTAAAAGTTAGTTTCTTAATTTCAGTCGGTAGAAACTGTCTGCGTCAATCCAAAACTTGAATATTTCCGTATATAATTCAACTGCTAATCTTCAGGCGGTGAACCCCAAAATTTTTTTGGCGGTCCATCCCGGGCGATCCCAATCACTTGCCAAATTTTGGGTCCAAAAATTTTTTAAATTTAAGTAACCCGAAATTGGGTTTTAAAAAGGGGTTTTAAAATGTTAGGACCAATTAACTATATATAAAAAGAAATATAAAATATTGGGGAAAAAAAGCAATAACATAAAAAACTGGAGAATCTTATAAGTTTAATTTCTAATATTTACTTTATCTGACTTATAAAATTTTTTTAAAAGAATGAAAAGTAGGATATCTACGAAATTTATGAAATAAGCTCTTTAGAGTTTAAGAAACCGTATGTTTTAAGATAGTTGCCTTTAATCATAATTTACAGTCAGAACATCACTTTATTTTCACAAAAAATCACTTAAGTCAAATTTGATTTCTTATAAAACATTTGTTTCTTAAAATGTTTTTATCCGATGGTTTGTGACACTTCAGATGGATCGATATGTATAAACTGAACTGAACACAGTGGTGCAACAGCTCATGAGGGCCAAGGCTTATTGTGCTTATCTCAGCTTACGTGATTTTAGGCGCTGGGGTGCATGTGCAGATGTTTCGGGTCAAGTGGGTAGTCTGATGCGAAGTTCAGTTCTCAAGCAAGCTTGATACTCTCTTTTCAACCTACTGAAGGGGTGAAAGGTTTGGTCGACCTTGTCAGCCCGGGATCTGAACCCCGGATCAGTGGCGTGGAAGCACGATACGCTACCACTCAGCCACTAGGCTCTTTATGCATGCGATTGAAATTAAAATTATAGTATGTCTTACGTATTCTTATTTACGCTGTTTTTCTTACGACTGAAAATATTTGCCAAAACTTTATAAAAAATAATAATTTCTCTAAAACAAGGGAAGATGCGTAATTTTTATTTACTAATTATGACTCTTAACTTATTTATGTTCTTTAAACAATAAAATTCTTCTGAAAATCAATTTTCGAAAATTTGGTCGCCGTACCGTGTCGGATGCCTTAATTAAGAATAAAGCTGTTTTTGTGTAAGAAGTCAATTTGAATGCGGTTTTTAAAATCCTTCTCGAGTTATCGAAAAAAAACCATTTTTTTCCAATCGCACATGATAATATGTTTTTCTACAGTTTTAATAGGTGAGATTACTTATGTGATTGGCAAAGAACATAAATTCGTTCTTTCATAATTTCAGTTGCAACAGTTTATGAGCCATTAAATGCTTCTAGAAATTAGGAACAGCTGTATCATCACCAAGAAGTTCGCAATAAAATTAATTGACTTTTGTGCAACGAAATAGGTGGAAATTATTTCAAAAAATATCTGAATTTTTCCTCAAAAGTTTAACCGTTGATTGATACCAATTATACATACTTCATCTCAATACTTCGTGTGCAGTTTGAGAGAGGTTTTTATAAATTCACAAAGTACGATTATGCATGGCTTATAGAAAATCGGACTTTCATTTGCTACACAAATATTTCAAATGTTTCGCCATATTTTTACAATTTGAATTTAAGAAATATCCTCAAAACAATGCATTGTACTACAGTATTTAATGTTGCCTAGTCAGTGCCTGGTAGTATCAGTAATGGTTTGTGTAACTCGCATTCTAATTACCTCATATAATAGTTGATTTCATATTCCATGAATGCGTTTGATTGTATATAAATTGTTAAAACAGATAAACAGAAGCGCTTATAAGAGATTGACACCACATTGTGTGAAAACAAATTATTAGAAGCATATTTGAGAGTGGTAAGTTACTTTTTAATTTTCAGTTTTTAATATAAGCCATTAAACAATATTATATAGATAAAGAAAATTACTGTTTATAAAAAAAAAAACTAAACAACTCAATTTCTTTGATAAATTTCAAATTTATTTTACAGTAATGCTACAATATGTAGGCATTTAGGGATCCGAAAATTGTTGTTTCAGAAATAATTGCTATAAAACAAATATAAAGCACAATATATTTAAAGTTCTAAAAATCACTATATAGTTAGTATCACATTTCCCCCCTTTTTAATTGTTCTTTGGATTTTCGACCCCCCTACAAAAAGGGGCATTTAAACCCAATTTTAAAGCGGGAAGAAGAAAAAAAAGAAATTTAAAATTTCCCCGGGTTTTTTCATTTATTATTTGTCAAAACAACACTTTTTTTAATAAACAAATTATTCGATTTGGAACTCAAATGAAAAAAAATAGAGCAATTACAAGTTACATTATTTTTTGGGGATATTTTAGGTAAAATATATTTTTTCGATATGAAAAAACAATGAAAAAGGCTATTAACAACAGACCTCTAAAAATTTTTTGGATCATTTTTTTTTAAAATGGGGGTCGATACCTGTCAAGACTCCTCGTCTTCAAGCTACTCCACCGTACCAATGGTAGGGCTTTGAGCCTCGACAAATTTAGCGTGTATCAGCCCCTCTACACCAAGTGTCTTTAGAAGCACAAGGACTCGTACTCACGACACGTCGGTCATGAGTTTGTAACTATAACCACCAGGCTACTGTAACCACTTAAGCCGAATGTTCTATAAATGCTTTGGTCGAAAAAGTTTATTTCTTTTCTTGTTTAACGGGAACTCAACAATTATGTCAACAATAGTATAATTTATACAAAATATGCAAAAAATCATCTTTTCTTAGATTCCAATATTGTACAACATGTATAAATTTAAAATGGCATGGTGTTTTCATGTAAAAGTAAAATAAAAAACTTTTTCTTTCGTAAGCCATTTTAATGCTGGATAGAACCGTCTTCTTTGTTGCAAGTTGAAAAAAAAAATTTAAAAACATAAAAATATCTTAATTAGTGTAATACTTTGTAAAATATCCAAAAAATAATACTTCGGGCATGTTAGGCATTGGAATTATTTAATTATTCATACATTTATTACTCTTATAGGCCTCATAAATATTTCCTTGCATATTTGAAATTAATAGCTGAATTCAAGAGCAAAACATACCTAAATTAAATCTTGGAATTTATAGGTGATAATTAATTTATAAAAATTAAAATTAAACAATTAAACCCATAATCAAAACTTTTAATATAATTTATCCCCCAAAAAAAAACAAAAATACTTTTAAAAATGCCCCTTAAAAAAAAAGAAAGTATAATTTAAAACTAAAATTAATATGACTTTAAAATCCCTGACAATGGAAATCACCCCGTTTCCCAGCCAATCAAAATAAAAAACTCATGTGACGTCATAGACACATAAGTCACGATAAAAACAATCATGTGTTTCCAGCTAATCAGTTCACTGCGCCCTTCCCTTGTTTTCCAACCTTTGCTCTTTTGGGAAAAATTTTTTTTAAAAAGGGAAAATTTTTCAAAAATAATAACGTAAAATATATATAGGAACGCAAAAATGTTTTTTATTTTAAGTACACGCATAAAATAGAATATTATTTCTTTTATTTTTAAAATCTCTTTAAAGGAACTTTTTATAACATTTGAACATTTTTATCCGATTATGAAATTTTAAATTTTACAAATAGAACAGCAAGTACAATTAGTTTATTGTCAGTTATGAATTCAACGGAGAACACGTGTTTGTCTGTATCATGTGACGTCATGAATTAAGTCTATTGTCAAAAGGTTTTTCAGGTGTTGATAGTAAAAAAACTCGCAACACGCTCCAAAATGAATTTAAATAAAACTAAAATAAATTTAAGCTATACGTCAAAAATTAAATGTGTTATGAATTGATCACGTAATACGAATTTCTAAATAATGAATCCTTCTCAAAAATTCATATGTTTAGAAAGTCATGTTTTTCCTTCGATTCCATTACAATTAGATTATAACAATTAAAATTTGCAGAGAAGTAACTGTGTTTATAAGATTTTTTTCCCTTTATAGAATATTGAATTTTTTCGAATTTACGTACACGTGGGCTCAATATTTGATCTGACATTTCGGTAAACACATAAATATTTTTTATGACCTATTTCTATGATAATTTCTTCTTGGGAAGTAAAACCCTAACAGCTGTATGTGCAATGAAATCATAGTTTATATTGTTGTATAAAGCAAGTTAAGAGTTATAATCATCAAAATTAAGTCACTCTGACTATACTATATAACTGTGCGAAATAAGCTATACATTTGAACTAAATAATTAAAATTAATTATGTTCTTTACTGGGATTCTACAATAGTTCATATACATAGATTGATTTAAAGGTATCTCACTATTACAATTCTAAGCTTACTCAGCTACACCACATAATGCTTTTTTAAAGTAGCATAACAAATATTAACTTTTTAATTGTTTAGGTCAGTTTGTGCCGGAAAGACTCTTATATCTTTTATTTAAAAAATGGCAGGTGCTTAACTTAAATGGGTAGTGTATTTTATGAGCGCACTGTAAACAATACTTTCCACATTGTAGGTGTTTGCTCGATTGCAGAAGTAAAGATTCACTGGGGAATAGAGCAAGATGATGTTTCGTATCATAAGACAGAACGTACGTTTTTTTTCAAATGTTACTAGGTAAGTCAAAATATTTTTCTTTTTAATTTAAATTTATGATATTTGCGATAAAAATTTTAAATTGTTTCCTACAAAAAAATATTTTAGACCTGTAAACATAAATTTTCAATTTTAAACTCATTGTATTAATATGGCAACACCACATTTTGAGTAAACAGTGGAACGAAAAATAAAATCGTAAAAATATGAATCCATAAAAATTATATTTTGAAAAATTATCCTTTTTATAAGCATAAACGTTTATTTATAATCATATTTGATTCATAAAATACGAAGCTAAAGGAAAAGGTAGTTGAGCTAATATAACAGAACACTACTATCATAACCAGTTTTTATAAGTAATAAAACAGGATTTAAGAATTTTGCGACTGTTTAGAAAAAAATTAATTTCTTTGTTTTATTGTTCAGAAAGTAAAAACATAATTCTTCAAAAATGTTTATTTACCTTTTTAGATTGTTTCCTTTCTCTTCATTTCATTTATTAATATTATTACGTTTATGAAGTTGAAATAAACTTTTCATGATGTCTTTACTTTAAACTCAATTGTATTCTTAAATATATGTGTGACGTTAAATTTCTACATCAAACCAATTAATTTAATCTCTTTGTTGTTAATACTATCATTTTTTTTAAACATCCTTACAATTTATTTGAATAGTTTACAAAAACAATTTAAAAACTATCATTAAATAAAATCCATGAAATCACTAAACCTTTCAACAACTGTTTTGGCCCATTGATATCTCAGCATTCATTTCGAATTCATTATAATTAACGATGTATTAATCCGAATGAGGTCAAGATAATATTTTGAGTGTAACCCCCTCAACAATAAAACTTGTTTTGATATCATTATTTTTGTCACAATATCTAAAATAAACAACCACATCATATGTACTTCTGTTCACGTTACAAAAAATGAGTAAAGGAACTTCTTAATAAAAATTACAATCTTAAAAGAATTTTCTTAGAACAAAAATATACTTTAATTAGTCGGTTGAGAAACCAAATTTTCAAATACCATTTTTTAACTCCAGACCGAAGCAGTTTAGCTTCAGCAATCATGACCCATATCTTCTATAATAAAAGTTTAAAGTTCGTTATAAATGGTGCTATAAAACCATTTGTATCATATATATTTTAGCCACAAGTTTAAAACAGAATATTTTGCAATTTTATTGATTTATACATTACTCTAAAGCAGCGGTTTCGATTCTAAAGAATATTTAGCTATTTTCCAAATTAAGCCTAATATCTTAACAGGCGCAAGGGAATTATAGCTATATTAGTATACAGCATTTTTTAGTTCATGGGAGTTAATTGAGTTAAATTTGCATAAATTTGCGCTTGTGTACTTCAAAATATTTACCGTATCAAATATTAATATCTAAAAGTATCTGATCCATAGTAAAAAAATCGTCTTACTTAAAGGTATAAGTTTAACATATCAAAATATTTAGGACGCGTTTATGTATTTTTAAGACGACATTTAAAACTCGCTAATAAAATAAATGGAGTATTAGTAAATCCAAAAGGCAAACTTGCATATTCATGACTTTGAAACACTCAGAATTTTCTACATCAAACTAAAGAAATTTCAAACATTTATGATCTTTCTTCAAAACACTGAAATTTAAAAATGTATTTTCAATATCGCTAAAGAACGCTATACTTTATACTTTCGAAATTTAAGTGTAATTATAATAAGACCGGAAATAAGTTTGGTCCATTAAGAGAGAGATCTTGAAGTCTTTCCCTTCGAGAGGAAACATCAAAACGATATTAACACTAGAAAGAGACTGAAACTTAGTATATACCTATATTGCCCAAAAACAGTCAAAATGACTGCATTGTGAAAGAATGATTAATATGTAAAGTAGGTAATATGTATATATGTTTTAATATTTTTTTATATTATTTACAGTCATGCAACAAATTATTAGTAAATATTAAAAAGAAAAACATTTTTTCTTCACTTGGAAAAAAATATATTCTAAGAAGTTCTAAGAAATTGTTCATTATATAAGTATTTTTTTTTTCTAATTAAAAATTGAAAAGAAGTCAAAATGACTTCCTGTGGGCAATCTAGTGTTAACTTTTACGTAAGTAAGGGTTTTATAATATTATCACTTGAAAAGAAAGGCACTATTGCATTGTTCTACAATACCATTTTTTAATTGTTCATCTGCTATTTTTTTACATTCCTCACCAATATCCTTATTTTTATTTAATGTAATCCTTAAATTCTCAAATCATCTTTCAGCATTTTCAAAATAACTGTCCAATTCCGCAGAACTTGATTTCCAAAGGAAGTTTGGTTTCATATCTATTACCCTTATATGACAAATTACTTTCAAACTGTTCAATAAATATTTCATACCGAATTTATAGACTTTTACATTCATTAATTACACCTAGTGAATCAAGCTCCCAAAACATTTTTATATTGTTAATTTTTGTTACATTTTTCATTACCGCAATATTTAGAAAACAGTTTTGCTAGCAACATTTGCTACAGCAGGGGTGGGCAACTAGCGGAGAAAATCAAATAGCCAGAAAAGGTTCTCTATATTTGGTCAACATATATTAGTGAGCATTTTTTATATGAAGTTAAACAAGAGTAAATGCAGCTTTCAGGATTGGTTTATTGTGAGCGTCTTCGATTGGGGTGAACCTCGCCCATCTGAAGTGCACATGGCCCCAAACCAGACGTTGGAGCAAACAGGTTGCCATGGGGTCATTGTTTGTTGTCTGGTGGCCTCCGTTTAAAGCGCAGACATCAGGTCTGGAATTTACAATGGCTAAGAATGCCGGTGACAATAGGCATTCCTGTATGAAAGACTTGAATAGGCGAAGCCTGTATACAAGTCCGGTGCATAGGGAATATGGGGCTATGAGGCCCAGGTGGTGAATGAATAGAAATTTCAGAAGTTGGAAGATAATTATGGCGCACTTGGATTCAGACAGACGAGGAATGTGTTTGTGTTTGCCGCGCAAATGGGGAGACGAAAGTGGCCCGGGGACGGGGAGCGGGCACTTTTGACCTGCCAGTAGAAGGGAAGACGAGGGGCGTGTGGTGGATCTAATTGTTTAAAAGGGGTAATTTTGAAGAAGAGGAGGAAGTAAAAAACTTGGAAGACTTGGCCAGGAGAGAACTTGGACGGACAGAGGAAAGAGACTTGAGGAGAAAAGAAACTTGAGGGGATCGGTAGGAGAGGTGAAAACTTGGACGGAGCCCTGGATGAAACAGAGAGCATGGAGTAAACTGGAGGCCGGAAAAGCAAAGAGTTGTCGGTGCCTTTCCGGAAGTAAGGAGTGACCTCCAGTGTAAGAAAAAGACTATCCGCCCGGCAGCCTATTTAATGAACATTTTAATAACTTATATGAAGCTATAATAAATACTGTTTAATTTTAAAATGAGGCTGTGACAAATTTTCTTGTGTGCTAACTACTGACGACGTTACAGTTGTCATTAGTTTGCAGGCTGCGATGAAAATTTCAACAATAAAACAATATCACTCTTGATTTCTAAAAAAATTCTAGAAAAGTATGATAGGGTACATATATATATATATATATATATATATATGTCACACTAAACTGATTCTAAAATTAATTGCAACTATAAATGATTTGAACTTAGTACGGTAATTCAATTGAATAAAACTGCCAATATTTTAGTTTACTTATATTTATTGGTCTTTATGCTACAATATTTATGCCTTTTCTGAGATACATTTACTATTGAATGCAATCATTTTAAGTAATCCGACTACGTTGTGATTTAAAAATTACTTTCATGATATTTAGTGTCACTTAGATTAAGTCATGCATGAAATTGTTTTAGTACATTTGACAAAAAGTATTTAAATGCAATTTTTTGTAAAAATTATCTTACAATAACCTTTTAAAGGATTGTTCACAGCACATAAAAAATGGCTTCTAAGTATACCATTTTGCTTGTAAGTAAAGACTTCTCCGGAGAGTCTGAATTATTTATTATTTTTTTTTGAGAAAAAATTCACATTATTTTCAGAGTTACAAACCATTAAAATAATTATCGGCGTTTTTTTCTTAAAATTTCTCCCCTCTGTTGTCGTAAAACATGGATAAACCCACTTCTAAGTTATATATTTCAAAAATTCTAGTTGAGCCTCTGTACAGAAGTCTGAGCTATATACAGCAGTGCTTCTCAAACTTTTCAATACCCAAGCCTTACTTGTCCAATCACAATTTATCGCCCCTTATACATTAATAAGTACTGAATGCAGCAATAATGTATTCTGACTACTTCACTTCTAATACACGATCTTAATTATAAACCGTACAAAATTAATAACATAAGTATTAAATTTTGTATATGTTACTTTTAAACAAAAAAAATTAAATAATAGGATAATTATGATGTTATTTTTCCTTTCTCTAATTTTTAAGTGGAACATATTGCAAAATTTGGCGGCTGTAGAGACAAACTATAGATATCAATAAATAGAAGAACTCAGAGGGTCAATTTCTAAAACACTTTGCTCTGGGTATGAAGCCCATGAAGTCGCTAATACTTATTAAACTTGTTCTTAATTCATTATTAATAAGATAAGTATTAAATTTTTTATATATGTTACTCTTATAAGTAATATATATTTTAAATAAATTATATACTTTTTAAGTAACAGGTTAGTATGTTATTTTTTCTTTCTCTAATTTTTAAATTGAAACAGATTGAGAAATAATATTTAATTAAAGGGCCTAGCTTTCTTTCAAAGGTCCATTTCTAAAAGTACAAAATGTCATTAAAAATAGCTTAATCTATGTGTTGCTCTTTATCATATCCATTACATCGGCATTCTCGCGAACGTTCACAAAGTAATGAGTCCTGAGCAACCTAACGAACATCTGCATAAAACATGTAAAAATAACGTACCTCGTACAATTCTAGTCAGTCTTGGCCGAATCGATTAGCTACGAATCTCTCTTGAAGAACATTTCAAAATTCACGCATTAATTGTAATTCACGGTATTAAGTATTTACGGCAGTGGATTAAAACAAAATCATAGATATATATTTTTTAAATCGCGGCGAGCATTCGACGATAATACAACATCAACAAGTACGAACGAGGGGTAAATTGATGTAAGTTACGAATGGGTTAGGGATCCATTTTCAAGCACTTCAGAAGGACTCTCAACTGCCAAAAGTCTTCATAGATTTCCGCATTCAGTGACGAAATTAAAGGGCAATTTTAGCAATAAATCACTCTTTGAATTCTGGATAAGTGGATGCTGAATTTTCTGCACTGAAAACAAAAGCATTTCGTATACTATTACCATTTTTTAACATCATACCTTTGTGAATCCGCATTTTCTGCAAAGAGCTACTTTGAAGACAAAATATAGATCTGAGAGCTAAATATCAAAAAAATTACTCTAGTGTCAATTTCTAATTTTTTAGCCTTCCTTTGAAAAAATTTTGTAGCTCTGCAAAGTAAAGCCCATGGAAGCCACTGATGGGTATTAAACTTGTTCTAACTTATACTGGCTGAAGTACCCTCTTAACACGAGTTTATTTTTTTAAAAAATGATAATACGGTATTCTTGATATATAATGGCTTAATTGGCAAGAGAGTGAAACAAGTGCATGACAATGTATACCATGTAAAATGTTTTATTGAAATGAATACTCATATTATAAACGGTTTTTGAATGAACTGTATTTTAATCCTCGCAGAAATTAGCATTTAGAATAAATGTTAAGTAATAAAAATATAAATTCTAATGAATAACAATTGTGTTATTTTTAATATTTAAAGCGAAAGTCCGGGATCGGTGTGCACTCGATACTGGCGATTAATGGTCGTGGGGGAGTGATGCACCCCAATTCTTTTATAATTAATTTCAATATACAAGATAAAAATCTGAATTTCAGTGAATAATTTAGCAAGAAAATATACTTAACCTATTTCAAGGATTTTTCTATTTGTCTTTCATAATTTGAGAAAATATCAATAAAACTGAACTAAATTGTTCCAAATGTGCATGATCTTAATAAGGACACAAATCACAGACACTTTTGCTAACATTACAGGAAGAAGTTATTTGCAAAGCAAAACTGTCACATTTGTTCGTTATTATAATTTTAATCGCTTTGATGATCGACAAAATATCCTGTGAACTTTTCTTGCTTGTGTCTTTTTAACAGGGTTAAATGCATTTTTGCGGTACATATGGCTTTATATTTTCTTGATAAAGTTCTTAATGTAGCTATTGAAAAATTTCTACTTTTGAACTTCATGTTTATTGCTTTTCTCAAATTTACTTTCGCTAACATGATTAATATACCTTATTTCAATGTTTCCCTTGTTTGATCAGCTTCAATTTCCTTTCAGAGAGATCACAGATGCCCAATTTTTTTTTTTTTTATATTCTGCTCATTTACATTTATAAACCATAATCAGTCGTACAACATCACAATTAAAACCACTAAGTTATTCATAGGGAAAATGCAGCATGTTCAAGAAAATAATTTTTGAAAAATAGTGGTCCTGCTGAGACTCAAGTCTAAACAAGTACTTCAAGATTCTAAAAAACGTTTGCCTGCCACTCCCAAAAGGGAGATATGTTATCAATTCATTTTAGCTCCCATTAAGACTGTCATGATAGAGGATTCTCTTTAATGTCAAGGTCATTGGTAATAAATAAACAGTTTTCCTAGAATTAACGATTTTTGTATTATATGTTTCAGTATACTCATAAAAATAAAAATATTGGCCAATTAATCCTTCAAAGTTCTCAATATGCTTATCCATGTATCATAAAAATCTTTCACATTGTGAAAAAAAAAAGTGCAACAGAATTATATAATTTACAACTTCCCTAAAAAAAAGGGATGCAGGTAACCAGGTTAAAGCGGCAAAAAGTAATATTTTAGATTAAAAGGCAATAATAAAAAATCTCATCGTCCGGATTGCAAGCAAACAAACAAAATAATTTTTTATTTGGTTATAGGATCAAAGATAGCTAATGAGCGTTCAAAGGCGGAATCTTTTTATTTTTGATCTTTTTCTTAGAATGATATATATAAAATCATATCAATGTAAATCTGTATTTGCATTATATCAGAAAGTATTTTTGTTTTTTTCATTCCAGTAAATTAATTTTTAACCTTTTATTTTCGATATGCTCGCGCCCCCTTGAAGGCCCGCGCTCCCAGGGGGGCACGCCCACATTTGAGAAACACTGATATACAGGCAAAATATTATTATAATAGAAACATTTTGGCTGGAGAATATTTTTGCAGCAAGGGTCATTCTATGTTCATTTTGTCAAATATTGTACTTAAAAATTTTTTGTAATACTATTCTTAAAACAATTTTATGTACATTTTATAATCTAAGTGACACTAAATATCATAAATATCACCTTATTCATTTATATGCTTTTCAAAATCACGGCTCCGTACGTAGTCGGATACCTTACTGTCTTCCTGTATCCTCTGCTTCTGCAAAGTGATCCTTAATCCAAAATAGTGACCCATCCCTGTACTAGGGAATAAATATATTTTATCAATTTTTCCATTCCGGACAAACAAACATTTAAAGCATCAGAAGAAATCGATTTTAATATTAAGGTTTTTGCTAGCTTTACCTCCCTAGAAAACGTTTAGAGTTCGACAGTCAAGATGTATGCTAACTGTTTGAGAATAGAATTTCGATCTAAACTTAACTGTGCATGTTTGAAGATAAACATTTATAAAAGTTAAAGTTGTCATATTTTGTAAAAAAGATTTACTAACAACCGAAAAATTATGTTTCAATTTCATTCGAATCACAAATTGAATCAAGCTGGCTGAATTTATCTCATCACGGTTAGTTTCATTGTTTTCGGCAGTGTTGTGTTATTTATTTCTTAAGCAAATAGAACAATAATGGTTTAGCGTTTGAACTTAAAGCATGGAAACTTATTCGTATGATATTTTTTACTATTGTGAGAAGACTTCAAACATATGAAACAATGATTAGTTTCTTAGGAGTTTTGATTTTGTTCTGGGTAAATATTTTAAAATTTGATAATTGTGCGATTCAGTACAAAAATACATGTGGGTTGCACAACGTATTTCTGATAAATGCTTCATTCTTGAATTGGATTTGGGTTGAGCATAACATAAAAATGGGTTATATTTGTTTTCATTTGAAAAAAAAAAGGGAAGGAAAAAAAGGAAAAGGAAAGGAAAATTATTTCCATTTTCAAAAAATGTATCAAATCAGAAATTGTCAATTTCATCGCCATAATATTTCTTTTTTGAAATTTTAAAACGAGACATTCGGGATAAGTTTCAAAAGAAATGGTATTAATAAGTGCCCATAGGATCCCACAGTAACATTCATAAAATCAAGATTTCTAACAAAAACATTTCACAAAGTTCATCATATAACTTTCTCAAATCACGGACATTTGACGAATATTTTATACCATCTAGGTTTAAAATTTTATTAATGAAAAAATTATGACATCCCTTTTACCGAATCGTTCTTTAAACTTTTAACACAGTTTTTATAAATATCACAGGTATATTTAAAATCGAAACTAATTTACCTCTGTTTGGCCTATTAAAAGACATTCTAGATATGCCAATTTTTCCTCTTGTGAAAGTGAGCCATTTTAATATTTTTATCCATGAAACTTTCAAAACTGTTCTGAAAGTCTTACCAACTTTCTCCATACCTAAATTTCTTTCTTCAAGATATTGCGGAATTCGTTTAGATAATCTTAAACATCTTTCTTGATACATTCCGCTCGTGATAACTTTTTTTCTACAGAATCAATGGGAATTAAATTTTTAAATTTCCCGATCAAAAGTAACTTCAATTTTTAGCTCTATCTAAAATTATTTCATAATCCTAATGCAGTTCTGATTCACGAGTATGTCTCCCGAATTTAGTTTAATTCCAAATTTATTAGTTTGGGTGATACGTGATAAGTTTTAATTTAATTTTCGCATGTGTCAGTATAAATTTTAATTTTTTTATAAGTAAATTATATCAACATTTTTAAAGTTTTAAAAACTTCAAGTTTAGCTTACATTGTACCTTTGAGAAGTAGCCAATCAACATCAGAATATTCAAATCGTGTCATGTAGTAATTTAGGATTCACTGAATTAGATGCAGTATTTTCTTAATATTGTATTCAATAGTATTCAAATTCAATTAGCGATGTCTTCTAAGGTTACGGCGCGCAGTGTACAGTTTTCCCAATCTGGCACGGAGTTTTTTTTATAGTTTGGGATGGGCTACGTTCGGAACCTGATTTTAAAAGAAACATAAATGGATAATTTTCCATATTTGGTTCTTAGATTAGAATACATGATACAATTGTTTTAAGGACATTATGACAAAAAAATTATTTAAATACAATATTTTGGCAAAAATTAACTTAGAATAACCTTTTTCAAAATGTTCCTTTTGTAAAAATGCTTTATTGTATTAATATTTTGCCTGTATAGAGCTCAGACCTGTACAGAGGCGCAATTTGATTTTTTAAAAAATTTACATCATTTTCAGAGTTACAGCATTTGAAATAATTATCGGCGTATTTTCTTAAAATTTCCCTTCTGTTTTCGTAAAAACATGGATAAACCGACTTCCGAGTTATGCACTTCCAAAAATTCTAGTTGAGCCTCTGTAGAGACGCCCGAGCTGAATACAGGCAAAATATTAAAAACAATAGAAGCATTTTTTTCAAAAGGAGAACATTTTGAAAAAGGTTATCCAGTTAATTTTGCCAAAATATTGTATTTAAATATTTTGTAATGTCCTAAAAAATTGTATACCATGATTCTAATCTAAGTGACACTAAATATCATAAATATTATCCATTTACGCGCTTTTGCAAAATCACGGTTCCGAACGTAGTCGGATACCTTAAAGCAGTGCTTCTCAAAGTTGCAATATTCGCGACCCAATATTCAATACTAATTTTCATCGCGTTCCCTCATACAATAACAATGTATTGAATTCAATAATATTATCCTTTGACACTTAAACTACGATACGACTTTAACCTTTTAAGCGCTCTCAGCGTATATAAATGTCTCGCTAAGCCAAAGCCTTTATTTCCCCGGACATCTATATACGTGTTTCCGAAGTATGATCTTTTCTGTGCACTGCTATCCGTGAAATTATTCCGATGGCTTTGGAATACAATAAAAGAACCTTGACAGTTTTTGCGAAGGATTTACTTATTTCAGATTATTCGCTTCTTTATTCCCCCCTCCCCAAATACATCACATACGTGCGCCTACGTGGAAAACGGTTGGCATTGGGAAGCGAATTGATAACTTTCAATCGCAGTTAAGGGATTAATTATAAACCGTACAAATTATTAAGATAAGTTTTAATTTTGTTTTTAATTATTTACATGACAAACCAATGGGGTACTGGTTATTAATAAACTTGTTCTTAACTTAATATTATTAAATTATTTACAAAATACATTGTGCAGTACTGATACATTTCTAAGTTTACCATATCAGTGTAAAAATGCATATTTATTTTTTATTATGTCAGAATGTATTTTGTTTGTTCACTTTTAGTAAATCAATTTTTTATTAAATATTCCTTTGTTGTCGACTTTTCAATATGCTCACGCCCCCTCTCATAGAGTTCTGACGCCCCCCAAGGGGGGTGGCGCTCCCCACAGTTTGAGAAACGCTGCTTTAAAGTCTTCATAATTATATCTAATGATCAAAAATCGTAGTAATTAATGTAAATTGAATATTCTTCTCTACTTTTTACTAACAAATAAGGTTAATAGGTCTTAACTAATTTATGTCCTATTTAAATTTGGTCAAGAATAAATGATTGCTAAGTGAAACTAGTTTTTAAACAAGGGGATCCAAGGATATTAATAGCAGCAGTAATTTACACTTGGGAGAATATACTCAAGAAATAGAGTTTGGCAAGTTTAAAAAATTAAATTTAATAATTGTTAAAGATTAAACAAATACAATCAAACATAATATTGTACATATACAAAAAAGGATAATAGGTAGTGTTTAAAAAAAGACTCCACCCTTTTGGAATTTTTTATTTATGTTTTTAAAAATTACATTTTGATTTCATTTAATGTTTATTTAAAAAAAATGAATGATAAGAAAAAATTTTACATATTATTCACACATTTTTACAAATTTTTTTTTTTTTAAAAAAATTTGGAAATTTTAAAATTCTACTCTTTTTGTGTTAATTAATTTTTAATAAATTTTTGAATTTTTTTGGTTTTTAAAAAACATTTTAGGGATAAAATTTTAAAAACCCTTAATTATTTTGAGGAAAAAAATAATAAAATGTTGAGATATATATATATGCAAAAAATTCAACCAAAAGCCAAATTTTACATTTAAATTTTTTAAAAAAAAAAGTATTCAATTTAAGCAAAATGGATCCCCTTAATTTTTTTACATGCATTACATATAAGACACAAGGAAAAAAAGGGTAAAACTAAATGAAAAACTTTTAAAGTTAAAATTCCCAAAAAAAAAATTATTATAAGAAATAAACATAAAATACCACATTAAAATATTAGCTATATATTTTTTTTAAAAAATTTTTAAATATAATATAAAAACCCTTTCTTGCAAACGCATCATTCGACTTGGAGAACTTTTCGTTTCTACGGCACCTCATCCATTTTTCGCCTACGAATGAGCAGAAATTTTTAACAATTTTTCTAAATTTTCATTGCTACTGGTCCTCATATTTATCAAAGTTTGTTGTAGTCCTAACTAAACTCAAAACAACATTAGTTTTGCGCTAGTATCTTGCTCTTCCTTCAACACATCAAAAGGACCCCGGAGAATCCCCACGCCCAAACCCTGAAAAAAAATAACTTAAATGGAGGAAGAAAGGAAATTTGGTATTAAATTATAGGTCTATATCTACTCTACGTGACTTAAGTGTTACTGTGATCAATCCGTGTCAATCCCAAAATTTCTAGTCTATTAAACACAAAAAACTGACATACGTTAGTAGGAGTTATGTTCTTACAATTTTAATCGAACTTGAACCTAATTTGAAAGTGAGATCAAGAAATTACTTACTCATGACATCTATTTTTAAAATCCCCCGCTAAAATCTGCAAAATCCTTTTCAGACGCTGTGACAGAACTTGGGACTGTGAAATGAGGTTCTCGCGAGTACTTAATGTAACAAAAACAAACCCGATCTAAACCGATAATTGTTGACGATTTCCATTGGCGTTCTGACAAAAACTGTTTGTCACATGGCTAGGGAACTCAAGAGGACCATAAAGTGTGGGTTGTTATTTTATTTCGCGCAATTTCATTTGGGGTTTTTCCATGCGCCAGATTGAGAAAACTGTTCACTGTGCGACGCCATAAATACATTACCGGTTGAAGTTTATCTTGGAACCCACAAACATTGTTTCGTCCAGTTAACATAAGGGATTAAAGTAAGTTTACTAACAACAAAAACGAAATATTTATTTGATGCCAAAATTGTGAGGCCTGGAAATCTCCGAAACGAGTATCATTACACCTGGTAATACAGTACACAAACTAAAAAAGCAGTTTATATGTACCTAGCATTCAGGTGCCCTTCGCGTTTTCAGTTAGATAATTCTTTAGGGAATTTTAAGCAAGCGTGCATGTCTAAATGTAAACATAAGTTAACTGAACAAATTAAAAAATTTGGGTTTTGTATGTGAACCATATTTTTTGTCCATAAAAAGGACTTATAAGCATATAAAAGCTGCAAAAAAGGTTAATATAACTCTTTCAATTTTTCTGCTATGTCAATTTAATAATATAATAGCGTTTTTATACAACATTGAAAGAAATTGCTTAAAGTTTTATCTTCAAATAAAATATATAAAAATAATTCATACTCTTCCTTTAAACTTCTTTAAGGTATCCGACTACGTTCGGAACCGTGATTTTGCAAAAGCGTATAAATAGATAATATTTATGATATTTAGTTCATTTTTTGTTAGATTAGAAAATCAAATAAAATTTTTTTAAAGAATAGTATTACAATAAAAAATTAAGTACACCCAAATTTTACAAAAATAGAAGACACATTTTCGTTATTCCCTTTTGCAAAAAAATGTTTCTGTTATAATAATTTTTTTGCCTGTACAACGTTCAGACCTCTGTACAGAGGCTCACGTAAAATTTTTTTGAAATATATAAATTAGAAAGGGTTTTTTATCCATTTTTTTACGACAACAGAGGAGAAATTTTAAGAAAAACCCCGAAATTATTTCAATTGTTGTAACCTAAAAATAAGGAATTTTTCAAAATCATAGTTGATCTGTACAGGGTCGGGAGCTATATAAAGGCAAAATATTATTTTATGAACTTTTTTCAAAAAGTAGAACATTTTAAAAAGGGGTTTTAAGTTAATTTTTGCCGAAATATTGTATTTAAATATTTTTTTTTGTTAAAATGTTCTTAAAACGGTTTTATACATATATTCTAATTTAAGTGACACTAAATATCATGAAAATTATCCATTTATGCATTTGTTTTAAATCACGGTTCCAAACGTATATAGTCGGATGCCTTAATATAGCTTTAAAAACAAGTATTTTAATGGAGTTTTCAAAGTGATAATTCCACCATGCATATCATCATCTTTCTTTCAATTGGTATGAGCAATTTAATTTATTATGCATTTACTTTTATTTTATATTTGAGTGGGCTTTTAAAAATTCTTTTTGGAAGGTTGGTGATGGACCTCATACCGTGGTCAAGTGATACGAATAGCTGGAATGCAACTTTCCTAACTTCCCCACTACATTAAAGTGAGACTTTTGAATCACGATATATTTAATGAGCATTTCCTCTCTAATGAGATCTCCCCACGTGGTTCTCTGTGGCATCAAAATTCAAGCCCACTGCTAAAAAGACACAGTGAATTAGTGACCAACTATTTAGAAATTGGTCACTTTTTTCTGGGTTTAGGAATATTGGTATCCATTCCCGGAACCGTGGCCAAAAAAAGCCCAAAAATGATAATTTTCCCCGGGTATTTAGTGTCACTTAGGTTATAATAAATGTATAAAATTTTTTTAAAAGGACTTTTTAAAAAAAAAAATTAATTAAATTAGAAAATTTTTTTAATAACTAAGAAAAATTTTTTTTCAAAACCCTTTTAAAAAAATTTCTATTATAAAATATTTTCGTATATAGCTCCCTCTACAGATTTCAACTAGATTTTTGAAATATATAATAATATATATTTAGTTATATATATAATAAAATATAATAAAAATAATATAATTATATATATATATATAAAAAAATATAATATATATATATATATATATATATATATATAATATAAAATATAAAAATATAATATAAAATAAATATAATATATAATAATATATATATATATATAATAAAAAAATAAAATATAATATATAATAATATATATATATAAAAAATTATATATATATAATATATATATATAAAAAAAATATAATATATAATAATATATAAATAATTTTTTTAAAAACTTTCTCCTTTTTAAAAAATATTTTATAATAATAAAAATATATATATAAAAGTTTGCTTATATAAAGATTCCCCAGAGAGTATGAACTAGATTTTGAAACATTCACATTATTTTTCATATTAAACCCAAAAAAATATTTTTCGGCATTTTTTTAAAATTTTTCCCCCCCTTTTTAGTAAAAAATGGATAAATTCACTTCAGTAATATACTTTAAAAATTCACAGCCGTACAGAGGTCGAGCTATATACACAGGGAAAAAATTATTATTTAAAATTTTCATAAAAAGGGGAAAGTTTTAAAATTTTTATTCTATGTTTTTTTTGTCAAAATATTGTATTAAAAAATTTTTGTTTTTTCAAAACAATTTTATATATTTTTGTAATATAATGACACTAAATATAAAATTACCCATTTATGCTTTTTAAAAAAGGCCAAGAGCGGTACCCTTTAAAAAAATAATTTCCCGGGGCTTCAAATTTTTTCTCATTTAATAATCCTCCTGGAATTTAAATATAAATATTTTTTGAAAAAATATGTGTCTCCAATGTCATTTGTACTTTTCTTGGGGTTTTTGAAGAATACCTTCTTTTGGGATCAAATTTTCCTTTTTGAAATACCCCCAGCATAAACAATTAAAACCCCAAAATTTCCATAAAAGTATATACATTGGATATTATATAGCAATGCAAATAGATACCAAACTTTGTGTGTGTGTGACCAATAGTTAGTTAAATAACAGAAAGTTTATTAATTTTTATGTATGGTTACTAATAAATATATTTTATATTGCTCACTATGATTACTCATTTCAGGGAACTGAAGGGAGAACAAAAAGCAAAACCGAACTTAGCATTCAAGATTCGATCGATGAGAATAGAAGACATTCCACAGATTGTTGAATTAGGACGACAGGAGCGCTTTCAGTACCCAGCTTCCTCCCTAAAATATTGGCTTACCCAAGACTCGGATGGAATGAAAATTGCAGTTACGGAATCAGGTTAAAATTTTTGCAGTTACTTTCAGTAATATATGAAAAAAAGTATATGCAATGAATATTTATCATTTTCAGCATAATTGATTTTTATATAAATGTCTATGTATTATTTTCAAAAACCCATAGATTTAAATTTCAGAATTTTATATCGGTATACCTTTATGTATTTTTCTAATTATGAAAATATCCGTTGTGGATGATAGAACGTTATATTTTTTTTATGATATTACTCACACATTATCAATAAATTTCCATTTTAATTGGAATTAAAGTTTTTGTTTTAATAATAGATATATACACATTTTAAATCCCTCATTATAAGATGTTTAAATTTCCTTCTTTTTTAATAAAATTCTTGAGATTTACAGTAAATGTGTTATTGAATTTAATTAAAAATTTAACTCTACGACGCTTTTTGTAACAAAATATTAAATATTCTTCTGTGGTTAAACTGTGTATGTACATATAATAAAATACAATAAGATATATATATATATACCAAGTGAAGAAGTTGTTTAAACTACAAGGCCAAAGAAAAAAGAAATTGGAGTTCAAGAGACAAAACAATTGAAGATACAAAAAGAGTCTGAACTAAAACGGAGATCTATTATGATTTCTAAAGATGTAGCTGAATTAGGCCAGTGATTTAGTGTTAAGCTTCTTCATGGTACCACCTTCCCCGTACAGCAGAAATTTTCGACCATGTTGAAAAGTTAAGCCTATCACTAACACACGTGGTTGATAAACCAGACTATAAATAAGATGAAATTACAAAGAGAGAACAATAAAATTTCTCTCATAAAGAAGAATATTAAGAAAAAATTCTATAGAAAAACTAGGGGAAAAAAACTTACATGTAAAAATTCAAACATAAAGAAATGTGAAGACGAAACGCTTTATGCAAAAGTCACGCGATAAATGACGTGTTAAAATAGGTGACAACTCATAGAAAGCAAAAAAAAAGGCGCCACCTAGATAGTTATTTTGCAATTACACTAATCACACATATATACGATATTTTATAAAAAAAGTAATAGTTAATAATATAAATTGAAAAAGAGTTAAAATATCACAGAAATATATTTAAAAATGAATTTACTTGGATAGTTGTATTCCAAGAAATTATTATAGATTTTTTTTATAATTACCTTTTTTTAGTACAATATCAGTAACTAAATCATTTTTATTTCTATAAAATTTAGGATAATGTTTCTAAATATTGATAGGTGTAGGTTACTACACCAGAATGGCATTCTCATAATCTTAAAATCAAAAGAGTATTTTTTATCAAAAATATTATTTACTAGCAAATTATTCTCAACCTTTAATTGAATGTCCAAAACGTTATCTGACTCATTATGGTAATTATTTTTTAAAAAATTTTCAAATATTGGGTATAATAATCAAAGCTTGGAACAAAATCTACTATATTACTAAAAATGATTATAGGACATTTATGTGTGTATCTAAACAAGCAACAAGATTCGTAACTAATACAATCACTTTCATAAAAGTGCAAATAAATATTGGCTAAACAATTACTAGCAGGGCAACTTGTGGTAGTCCTTTAATTTGCTGATAAAAAGAGTTATTATGGAAAATATAAGTTTCATTTAAAACTAGTGGAATAATAGAAGGATATTTACCATATTTTATTAACTATTGAAAGAAAATTTGTGTTATAGGCTATTTTAAGAATCCCCTAAACATGTCTCCGATATATATATATATATATATTTATATGGATTTAAATAAATCTTCAAAATTATAGGTATGAATAAAAATAATTTAACTACCTTGCATATACTTAATAATGTCTATACTATTAGAATTAATAGAATTATCAATTTTGTGTCTAATGTGAATTGAATAATATTTAACTTCTTGCCGCCTGGATGCGTTATATATCTTTTAAGCCCATTCGTTATAGTTCTAAATTTAATTAGATTTTATGAAATTTTGAGTTAAAATATGTGGAAATTTAAAAAATCCAAAAAAACAAAATATATATATTTTTTTGTAAAAAAACAAAACATTCGATTGAAAAATTTTTCTTTTTGCTTAAAATAAAATTTTTTTAAAAGCAGCTTTTTTTAAAAAAAAAAGTTTTTTTTAGGAAAAATTTGCATAAATCCACTTTTCAAATAAAATTAAAAATTTCCCGGGAAATTTATCAACATAAAAAAATTTATGAAGTTCTTTTACAGTTCTGCAATTTGCTGCTTAATATTTTTGCAAATTATATCGTTATCATTTTTTTATAGTTAAAGTTGAGTAATTCATTTAAAATTTTGCATTTAAGTTCAGTGAAAGCTACAATAGGAAAACTGTATTTAATTGCTAATTTTGTATTGAAGTTACTAATATTTTTAAAAATTAGTTTTTTTAATAGCATTACTATTATTAGAAATAATTAATCTTCCCAGTACCCCTTTTGGGTATTATTTCTCCGAGAGTATTAACTTTTAAAATATTTAAATTACCTTTACAACATTTTTATGGGTTTTAAAAAAAGTTTTCCAAAAAACCCTGATTTTTTCTCTTAAAATTTTGGAAAATTTTTTTACCAAATTTTAAATTTAAAAAAACTTTAACCCAAAAAAAGAAAAAATTTAAACTTATTAATATTTTAAAAAATTAATGTTATTATATGATTTATTCACGAATAATACGGTACAATACTCAATAGAACTATTTACTAAATCTTTATCTGCAACATTGAATTTATGATTGAGAAAATTAATAATAACATTAATTATATGTAATATATATATATATGTATGTGTGTAAATTAACACAAACGGGGAAAAGTCTCACATTGGAAAAGTAGTATAAAATAGATTTAATTAAAAGTAAAAAATGCGTTACGTTTATATTTACAAAGTAAAAAAGAAGCGTCTCCATGCACATATACACGACTCCTGCGTGAGCCGGCCAATGTCTCAATATTCATTTCGTGAAAAGCTTGTTGGTGAAGCTCCCCACCAGTACTTCAGGGGGAATTCCACTGGCACTGCCCCTAGCCGGTGGGTTGCTGGGAATATCTTCCAATGTTACCCTCGCCCTCACATGATGGATTCACTCTTTTGTCACAGCTCCATCATATACTATATATATATATACTGACCCCTCCAAAAGGAAAGTTATAACTTTTTTTGCGTCTAATTTACTAATGAATGAATGAAGAAAGAACACATTTAGAAGAAATGTGTATCAAAAAATTATTGTAATTAAACAGAAATTTACATAAGTTTAATACAAAAATAAAGGGGAAAAAAAATTAGAGGAAAAGTTTATTCTTAGAGAAAACGGTACATGCTATTTTTATGTGACAAAATGCCACAAACATTTCAAAAATGTTCTCATAAGAAATGTGTCAACCCCTAACTTGAATGCATTGGCACCACTTTTTCATGATGTCAATTAATTTGTACGATACTGAAATGGAAAGCGAAGACCAGACATGGAGTGAGCCTTTTTCCTGTTTTTGGGCATCCCTCCCCTTTGGGGGGGAGGTTTTTGCACAATCTGTTTTCCCAAGAAAATTTCCCGAACATGTGCTATCGGATTTAGGTCCGACGATTAAGCTCCGACCTTAATATTCGTAAAACCGTGGCCCCCCAAAAGTCCTAAAACAATCCCAGATAGGAAAAGTCCGTGCTTTTGGATCCATAAAAAATGAAATCATTACCAATAGCACAGACATAGGGGTGGACATATGAATCAATGATCTCATGCCGATATCGCGCACCAGTCAGAGTTCATCCACGGAACACATGCAGGTCAATGTGACCACCGAATGAGATACCCTCTATACTAACCATGATTTCACCACTTCTAAAACCGTGTCTTTCACCAGAGTTTGATTTTATCTGGTGCGATGTCCCCTCCAGGTCAACAGACTTCCTTAGTCGCTTTTCTATGTAAAAATGAACTTATGTGTGAAGAGTACAGATTCACATTGCTGTCTTGTCTAGAAAACGTGTTCCCTTCCTCACAATTAGTGAGCTCTTCTCAGTCATCCGCTGAGAAGGGCATACACAAGTGGTCGTTTTGCATACACATCTGCATTGTGAAGTTCTTTTCGCAACATAATAAACGATTTTCTTCTCCTTGATGCTGCAAAGTTCTCTACAACGAATTGTAGTGCAGTTGGGGCTCTTCTCCATTGGATCAGAAGAGGTAAAAACGGTTGTGGGGGAAATCTAATCCACATAGCCAAAGGACGCAGTCAAGTAGGATATGCATGGTAAAAAAAGTTTATTGAATACAAACATATATACAAAACAGAAAAATTAAAATAGTGGTAATTATCAAACTCACAACCAGCACGAGCAACATATGAAAATCAAAGATAAAAAATAGCAGAGTCTATTTACAATGTAAAGGCGCTACTTACAAGTAATAAACGATAGTGATGGCGCCACATCACCCCCTGGGGAGAAAAAATGAGGCTTGAAAATAAATCAGTAAAATGTACTCGCCATCCCGAACAGTAGTTATGGGGTCTCAAAAAATCAGGCGTCGGAAAAAGGTCAGAACTGGGAAGATCATCGGAAAAGGACATAGGCAGGTTTTATGCGATCCACGTTGACCAAACTTCCTTTGTCCCCATGCGAAACAAAAAAAACCTTTCCGATACGTTCAAAAGAGATAAATAAAATATGGAGGTTGAAAGGCGCCCGAATGGTCATCTCGAATCATAGCATAGGTAAAAGTTTAAATCTTTGAAAACAAATGGTGTACCACGTGCATGACAAGCAGGAACAGGGGGGGACCTACTTATGCTTTTAAGTGGTAACAAAACCCAGAGGCGCTGATTGCTGCATCTCGGCGGGAAGCGAAAAAAAATTTCCCCCTGGTAGACGTAAGGGTTCAAAAAACCGCTCTATGAAGATTGAAGGTCCTCCTTAAAGACACTGCGATCCCAAAATGCCTACTGGAAAAACTTCGAACCGGGAAAGGGGAGTCTATGGCACATCAAAGGCCTTCGCTGTCGTGGACACGTTCAGTCATTCCGTTTGAGCGGGCATAGCTGGTTGTACGAACAGCGAATGCTGTGAACATGCCGAGATGTTTTAAAGTTGTGACTCAAATTGGCGGCCTTGGTCGTTGAAATTTTTTTCGGGGAACCAAATCAGTCCAGCCTGAAAAAGGGCCCACGTCCTGGGAGTATCGTTTCCCAGAGGAAAATTTTCTCCAACAGGAAGAAACGGTCGGTGGCTGTCGTCAATAACGATACGATTTTGCAGGAGGTAGTGCTAATGATGTCACAGATGATGATGCTCCAATGATGTCCAGAAATGTCCCTTGTTTTGCCTAAGCTTTTTGGAAACATTCACTGGAGCCCGTGATCGGAAAAAGGGCGTTGAAATAGGATGCGAAGATTTACGTGTTCGTCGTTTTGCAGAAAACAATTTTCTCATATATGAAAAGCAAATCAAGACCATCGTACACCGTCGATGAATTTTTGGGAAGGTTTGTCTGGCATTTCGCAGGCTAAAATTTAAAAAATCCGAAAGCCAAAGGGGAGTTGTCATTTCTTTTTTGGGGTATGTCTTCGTTAACAGGAACTTTGGAAAGGCCGCCAAGTCGATGAAAGAAAATCTTTAAACCCTGTAGGCGATGCAGTAGTCGGCGGACGGGGGGGGTTGGGTTGTACGAGCATTAAGACCCCTATAATCACCACAGGGATAGCCCTCCGACTTCTTGGGTACGAGATGGGTGGGGACGCCCATGGTCCTTCCCACGTCTGCTGTGCCCCCCAAACACCATACTTAAAATTCAGCCTTAGCAATTTTGATTCCTCGGGGCAAGGTCTGGGACGGAAAAAGACTGGTGGACGGGTTGTTCGTTTTGATGAACATGGAATGAGAAACGTTGCGAAGAGTGCCTGCATGGCGTGTGGGGGGTTGGATACTCTTTTAAAATATGGTCATATGAGTAGATTCAAAATGTTTTTTAATACTAAACATTGAATGACCTGTGGATTGCCCTCGAGGGGGAAACTCGTTATTCTACCCAAAAAGTTCATGTTTGCAGTCGGAAAAAGTCCGTAGAGGCTAGAGAGTCTATCAATTATAGTCAAAGAAACGTCAGCAATTACAACAGCCGGAAGTGCCTAGGGAGTCCGAGGTCTAAAGGAAACGTCAGAAACCCATAGGTTTTATAGTAGAATTTTAGCTTTTTCAGCGGGAAATTTTGGGATCTGGTTTTCGGGAGATAGAAAGAACATGGAAAAACACAGAGGCCCGACCTGTGTCAACTAGAAATTTTCTTGGACATCGGTCATCTCGAAGAGACCGCCCCTAAATGGCAATAGGGGTTTGGGTTACTGGGCTCCCTGGGGCGTTTTAAAAAATTCGGGTTTTGAGTTCCCTGCCCTGAAAACGTTGACGATAAAAATTGAATCCGGGTACCTGAATTAGAGGCAAGTTTAAAACCCACTGAACCTACGGCGGAATGAATTACTCAAAATCTTGTACTGGAACGTGTTTGCAGGAGTTTCACCTTTTAGAAAAGGTCCTCCCACCCTCTCCCTAGTGATTCTAATTCACCGAAACGATGGGGGGATGCTGAACATCCATGGGATTAAAAGGGGTTCCGAGGGCAAGGGTGTTAGAAGGGGAACCTCCTGATTCTATCAACATATCCCATTTGGTTTGGTTAAGTTGATTGCCCCCTTTGGGGAAGGGGGGCGTTGGGAGCTTGCACAACAAGGAACGAAATATGAAAATTTTCCCCCTTCCCGCCAATGAGCGAAAATGCCCGGGGAAATGGGGCTGCTTACGTCATCAAGTTCCTCACGTCCCAAAAGTTTTCGACTCGCTGCTCTTGGAGTGAAAGGCGGGTTTATAAGTTGGTTTAATTTTCGTATATCCTGTAGTTGGGAGGTTGGTGATAAATATCAACTTCAGCACATATCTACTTCAAGTTGGCAAGATATAATGGAAATTTCGTAGCATCCGAAGTTATTTTGCCAGGGGGCAAATTGGGGTTTAGCTTGGGAACCCAAAACTGGGTTATCGCCCAAAAAGGGGGTAAATTTTGGGGGAAACTCGATAAACGGGTGGTTCCATCAGATACTTTCGTTGGAAGGCTGTCAACTGTTGATTTTTTTTGCTGAATTATTCCTTGTAACTCTTGAATTTTCCTTTTCAAGCATCCGCTTCACTTGGGTTAAGTTAAGATGATGGTCGAAAAAAAACAGATTATGAAGCACCGCACGGGTAGAAAACGCGGGGATTCCTGGAAAAGACTTGCCAAACCGGAAAGTCGGGTGACCACTGCAACGGTGGAGACACACACGGAGGAGAGGGCCCGGGCGCGTCTGCGTTAGTAGTCCCAAAAGTGGAAAAAAGGGGCGATTGGAAAACGTTCTAACACACAGGCTAGTCAGGGTCCAAATGTGGGAAAACTATCCAAACCAAAGGACCAACCAATCGGATAAGCAAGGTGAATTTATTGAATTAATACAAAAATATATACAAAACAGAAAAAAATTAAAATATGGTAATTATCAAACTCACACCCAACAAACCATATAAAAATAATTAAAGATAAAAAATGAGAATCTATTTACAATGTGGTGGCAATCTTAGAAGTAATAAACGTAGTGATGGCGCCCACGGTCTTTTGGGGTGTTGTAGTCGTGGGTGAGAAATATCTTCCCCAACACAGAACTTCGTTCTATTGATCTCACGGTCGTTCAACACTTCAAGACACTTTAGACGTGTAGCAGCATTAACTAGGACCAAAATCTCATTTCCATCCATTCGACTACCCGACACCAAGTTTCTAGACTGTATTGAAGTATCTGCCAACAACGGGTTTAAAAACAGGAAAATTTAAAACGGAATTACTAAAAATTGTATTTGATATTTTTTTTTAACACTTGTATATATATACGATCTTTTTTAAAAAATAAAATGGTAGCTAAATTTTTGCATAAGTCTATTTAATATTCATTATTATCATTCATATAAAATATAAATTTTATTGTTACTTGTATATTTTTGGTGAGCTTCGGAAAATATGTTCAGGTTCATGTTTTAGTATATATATATATATATATATATATATATATATATATATATATATATATATATATATATATATATATATATATATATATATATATATATATATATATATATATATATATATATATATATATATATATCTATATATATTATATTATATATTCCCTCTAGTATCATTTTTATTAACTCTTTGTACTAATATTTAAACAAACTTGAAATTCCTGTCCCACCCATTGTATCCAATCAGAAATACTATTACGTAATAATCATGCGCTTGCACTGCTGGTATAAAAGCAAAAATCTTATGTAATCTCCCTCTTTGTCTGCTTACCGTCAGCATGTAAACGTCCACGTAAGAATGTAAATAGCTGCAGCTCTCTTTGTCTTTGTGTTGTGTCCATCAAGATGTCGCTTCTGTTATATGTGTCTGTTTTCTTGTTTTTAACAGATAGATGTGAAATATAAAAGTGATTGACCAGTTACGCTATGTGTGCTTCAAAATAAAAGGATGAAAAGTTATTCTGAAGATGTTTTCACTAAATCAGATATGACAACAAACCAACACCAGCCATCGTTAATACACTACGTAACATATATATATATATATATATATATATATATATATATATGTAGGATATTCCATTTGTAAGAAGTTAGATCATATCATTTACCGAGGTCGGCAATTCTAATCAAAATAGTATTCCACATCAACGCCATTTAGCATCCTTTTTAAAAACGCCGACATGAACCTTTTTCGCCAGAGGCCCACTAACATTCGTCGAGAGAAGTCGTGTTTCGCGCGTCAGCGCACTTTCGTCCGCGCCAGGCGGTAAATCTTAATAGTACCATAACGAGTTCTATCCTTCGTCCGCGCCAGGCGGTAAGTCTTAATAGCACCATAATGAATTCTATTTAATCTCAATTGCCTCCCTTAAAGTAATGTGATCTAACTTTCCTATTCTTCCGAAATATGCTTATCTAACTTTCCTATTCTTTTGAAATATTCCCCATGTAAATACTCCCCTATAATTCTTAATAAATTATTTAGTTTTCAACTAGTTTCTTCCTTAAACTATGTTGTCTATTTTATTTCGAAAATAACTAATACACCCTAAAAACCCCTAGACACCACGCCACTAAAACCCCGCCATCTGAAGAATCCAATCTTTTTGGAAGATTTCGGTTGGATTCCCACATATATATATATATAACTAGAGTCAAATTAGTAAGAAATATGAGCCACAGTAGTACAATAGATTATATATATATATATAATACTAAATCTACAAACACGATTTTGTAGTAAATGTAATTTTCCTTAAAATTATTTTATTAAATTTTTCTATATTTCGTTGTGCTGATTGTTTTTATTTTTATATGTATATACTGTTTACGTCTTTCAATTAATTGGGAAGATAAATAGAGGAATAAATAAGGAGCTTCTCAGAATAAAATAATAATTATGTCTCACTACGAAATTTTCCGAATCAGTTAGATTTATAGCGGCACTTACTGCTGGCTAGTTTTAGATAAAATTATCTAGATTTTTTTGCGAATGAAAACACAATTACTGTTCTCTGAAAATTGAAATAATTTAAAATTTGTTAATTTATTTAGTGGAAAATTTCCTTTGTTACTGTGATATAATTCTCATGTTACAAATAATTGAAATTAATTGTATTTCTCTCAGATTGGCAAGTTTTTATTCAAAGTCTCATCAAAAGTATAAAATTTTCTAATTTTTAGAAGAATGTACGAGCATCCGAAACATAATTAGGGCAGTAATTTTTTCGATGCATTTGCATTGAATATTATAAGAGTATTTTGTATCAGCATTTATAAAGATGCGTAATGATAATCTCCCCGTTACGTAAATGTTTCTGAATGTCTAAGATAACTTTTCTGTATAGACCAGTGATTCCCAAAGTGGTCTATGACGACTTACAAGGAGCTCACATCAGCAACAATATAATTTGGGGTCCATGAGCTGTAAATAGGGGTCTAAAGCAGTGGCTCGCATCATACAAGATCGTGGCTTTAATTTAAATAGAATATTTAAACAAGTGGAAACCAGATTTTACCCATTTAACAGATTTATTTGCTAAATTTAATAAGTTTAACTTGCATCTACAAGGTAACACACACAGCATAAGATTTATTATTACAATGGTCATCATTTCAGCGTTATACCTCATATTTATACCGAATTATGGAATTATTTGAGAAATTTTTTAATTGCGTTTTCTAATAATGAGAAAGTTTCAGCGTGGTTGCTAGTCTCAAAGAAAAGAGAGAGAGAGAATCAAAAAGACTGGATACTACTAACCTAGGAGATTTAGAGTTAAACCTGACAAGATTGATGCCAAATGTTGACAATTTGTTATTGAAGCACCAGATTCATACCTCCCATTAAAATCATTTCTTTGCTGCTCAATTATTTTATATATTAATTAAATTTTGATTCATTAATTAAAATGTGTTTCTTAAATTTTAACACTTTACTTTAATGCAGTTATAGAATTAAATCTTTTAAAGTTATTCTATACCAGTTTTAAAAAAGGAATTTAAGTCGATAAATTTGCAAAAATATTGAATATTAGTAAATCAAGTTTCTGCCCCAAACCAAAAAACAGACAAGGGGTCTACTAGACGAAGAGGTTTGAGAACCTCTGATGTATATACTATTCATATATAAACGATGTAAAAGTACTTTTACTCATAGAAATTAAGAGAATTGATTATTTTGTGTTCCTAGGAGAAATAATTGGTTCATTATTCAATCTCAAAAATACCGAAAGTTTATACATTGGTGGAGTATTTTGTGTTCAAGAAAAGTTCCGGCATTCGGACGTAGGAAGAAAGGTAAGGATACAGGTAGTTCTGTTTTCTTCCCACCATGTTTAAATACTTTATTGCTTTATTCGATCAGCTATTTTAAATCTATACTACTTTTTATTTCATGCTTTTTTTTCTTTTCAATTCCTACTATTAGCTCACACTCTCTATATGTTTATTTTTTTTATCTTGGTGGAGAATTTTCAATCGTTAATAAAATACATTTTAAAGCGTTCAGTTGAGCTGAAATTTTATGTAGGTGATTATTGTGGATGACAATACAGTAACTTAAATATAATTAATAAAAATGAATTGATTAGAAATAATTATTCAAAAAATTACAAATACAGTCACGTTGACATCGTTTTTGGCGACTTAGCGACCATTTTCTCGACTTGTGTCACAACTTGAATAGTTTTTTTCTCACATATTAAATTGCTCCTTTAAGCTGAAATTTTCTATATTCTACTGTTTTGGGTAAAAATACCATAATTTAATTATAATTAATTACAATTAATTGACTGCAACAAATTATTTAAAAAAATTATAGATACAGCCACGTTGATTTCATTTTTAGCGACTTGGGTCAAAACTTTAAAAGATTTTTTTTTTGTCACGTCTTAAAGCATTCATTTGAACTGAAATTTTTATACAGGATTGTTTTGGATGACAATGCGATACTTTAATGGTAGTTAATAAAAATTCATCTCACCACTTAATTTTGTGATTCTGTCCTATGTATATACATATTTATATTATAATTGTAACTATTTAGTAAAAAGTAGCTAAAATAAAACCTTTCTTGGTTGATTTAAGCAGGAATTGACTTAATTTTTTTTATGTATTACTTGTTTATTGTATAATAAAATATTTTCAGTATAAGTTAAATTTTTGCGAAATATCTAGAAATAAGAAAACACGCAGAAGTGTCAAAGCAGAGATTACTAAGATAGAAGAAAAAATTTATTTCATGATTCTTTTTTAATGTTATACAGATTTCTTAACTTGAATTCATGCTGGTCTATTTTTCAATGTTGGGAGACATGTATATAATTGTTCCTTAACCCCTTCAACTGAAGTTACCTTAAAAATCAATTGCTAGACTGGATTTGAATTCATCAATGAAAATAGCAACTTTCACTGATTCTACCTCAATACTGGTATTTCCTGCATCATGTTAAATGAGGTTATCTGTCTTTAGAAGTGAGCTGGGTTCAAACAACAAGTCTTTTTGAACACCAACTACCCTAATGTAGCTTTTTGGATACAGAAATCGTTGAAATACATTCTTGTCATTGCATGAAGTTCACATGAGTTTTAAGATGTTTCAGCATAATTACTTAAATTTGTAATGGGCAAATATCAACTTTCATTTATCATCAAGGATCTTGGACAATGTTATCCAAGCATTATCTCTACAGATTTGGTTCATTTTCTCCATAAATAGCACACAGCTCTATCCGTTACATTATCAATCTGCAATTCGAAATAACATCTCTCAAGTTTTCCGACGATTTCTCAATACATTCCATTTAGAAAACCTTGGTGATTATTCTTTTTAACTATTTGCTTTTGAGTTTCAATTAATATTGCAAACAGAATCACCCCATAAAAGTCAACATGATGTGCTTATGAACAAGAGCGAAAATTGTCATGTATGCATAATATATTTTCCTCTAAATAAAAAGAATATGTTATGCACTTTTATGTTCATAATATACTCTAAAGACTTACACATCTCTAACCGTTACTATTATTTCTTCCTTTCACTTTATACTTTTTGAGAAATCCAACCCTAAATATGTAAACTGTCATAAATTTAAACACTACAGTATAATGCATCAATTTGAGTTTTTTAAAAGTTCACCTTAAAATGGAAAAAACTTTCCAGGGGTTCTTTAAAACTGAAAATGTTACATATATATTCCTTATTTATTCGAATATCAAATTACACCAATTTAATAAGAAAAATTATTAAAATTGAATTTTATACAATAGAATTTTGAAAATTTAAAAAAAACAAATTTATATCATTATTTTAAAAATTTTGAACAAAAAGGAAAATTTTTTATAATTAATGAATTTTACATTCTTCAAATGATACGAATATAAAAGCAGGTTTTTGAGTGTTTACAATAATCAATATCTTATTACCTAAAGGCTTCAACACTGAAAAAGCTCAGATATCATGTAGATCTCTGTATCAGGTTTCACAATCTTTAAGTTTTAAAATTGTAATGAATACAATAAAAGTTCCCATCTCTAAACATGCGCTCCAATTTAATTATTAAAATATTTTCCCCTATTAATCTATTTTATTAAAACAGCAATAAATCGAAATTTGAAACATAGTCCCTTTTTGAATTGACATGTAATTTTAGAATGCCTCGCTACCGGTCCATTTAAAATTAGTGTGACCAATTTTAAAAGCATATTACTATTTATGATTAATTTCAATCGTTTTACTGCCGGTTTTATTTTAAGAATGAAACATTAAAATAACTTATCTAACCATTTTTATTAGTGGGAAAAATTATGGTACCAAAATTACATCCTCAAACAACTTGAAATTAAATTTTAAAGTTTTTGAAGAATGGTTGTTCAAATTCTGTTGAAAAAAAGCGTTTAAAAGTCAGAAAAGAAATTTTGTTAATGTATTACTACCTAAACTTCGAAAAAAAAATAAAATTTGGCTAGAAATCAAAAGCCCCATGGAAAAAATGTGAATGAAAAGAAATATTTATTGAAAAAGAAAAAGAACCTGGAAAGAGATTTATGGCTGTATAGAATTCTCTGCCTGAAAGAACTTTGGCAAAAAAACTACAGGTATCACAATCGGGTAAATAAAATTGGCTATAAGAAAGTGAATGAACAAGTCTGTCATAAAATATCTACAAAGACAATAAAAAACGAACAAAACTTTCTTGGTCTCTGTATTTAATGTTCCGAAAATGTAGATACAAAACATGGATTACATCTGATGAAGCACTGTTTCATCTGTCATCCACAACTGACGAAGCGAAAATACAACTTATTTCACGGGAAAAGCGTCGTAAAGAT
>BMAV01018213.1:10355-33024 GCA_019973955.1 Trichonephila inaurata madagascariensis
ATGCTAAAAAACAGTAATTTAATTTTTTTTAATAATAGAAATTTTGTATTACTCCTTGAGCACCTATGATTGCGTTACGGAAAGTTTATGATAATTAATTCAAATTTTTTAGATCACTTTAAAACTGATATATATTTTTTTTTATTTTAGTATTATTGTGCTACTTACTGAACTACTACAATTTTACTGATTTTCTTTTTCAAATTCTTTAGGAAACTATTCCAATGTCAATTATTGTCATGAGAATTTTGTTTTAATATTTTAATTAAATAAAGAAACCGAAATCATAGAAATTTCGAGAGAAATAATTATAAGTTAATTAAAACTTAGTCCATCTGCGTAGTAAGGAACATATTAAATTAGCATACCAGAATAAAGTGAAATGAAATATTCATCCATTATATCTACATTTAGTTGACATTTCAGTACATTCAAATTTAAATTATAATATTTGGTTATGAACTATAGGTGACTGTCGTCCCAAATAATCGTATTCCTTGATTGCATAGTAATTATTTCCCTGAATTATGAAATAGAGTTTTCTAACATAAAGGGAAAAATATGTTTTTAATATCAATTATTTTAAAATACATCTTTGATCATACTCCACGAATGTTCGCTAACATATTAACTATTTGTACATTGGTTATCTAGTCTATTTATTTAAATTAGTTTGTGTTATTTTAGGACATAAATTATTTAAAATAAATCTATAATTTCATATACTTCACTTTAATAAAATATAATTTAAAGTTCAATATGTAGAATTTCAACTACATTGCATTGTTTTTCATCACATTTGCGCAATGAGTAAAATATTGTAATTGTTTTCCATATTGTAAAATCCATCAGTAATGTAAGATTTTTTAAGAAAAACTAATACTTTTTCAGAATAACTAAATGATAATTTCGCATTCCTGAAATTATAAAAATATTTACAAATAAAAAATACCTGGGGGAAGAGGTTTTCTAAAATTAGCCTACAATTTGTCGAAAACCAGAGCAATAAATATGTTTGTTAAATAAATTTAAATTGGGATTGTATTTGCCAGAAGGCTACTAAATAACTTTCAAGTGGTAGGATGAGTTTGGAAATTATTTTATTATTAAAGATAAAAAAAATAATAATAATAAAGAGCAAAATAAAAAAATATTGAATCTTAAGAAATAACTATGAAGCTTATTGAAAAAATTATTTTTTTTCACCTTGTATAGAAAACATATTTTTTTATTATTGTTTGCATTATAAATATAGAGTTTTTATTATCTTTGAAATTTTGACATTTTCATAAATACATAGCTTGCACACACAATCGTCTTTTATTTAACGCTAATAGAAATTTCTTTTCTCCAAACACTTGTAGAATTAATCATGAAATATTATCTGTGATTTTAATCCTTGTGATTCAAATTAATGAAAACTAAGTTTTATCTAGTCACCTTTTAATTATTTTGTACATTTTCTATGTCTTACAATACAATTACATTTTGGTTTTGAATAAATATTTGTTTTATATAGTTATATAAAACAAAATCAAAGATCCAGTGACCGAGTGGTAGCGAATCGTGATTATACAGGTCCGGGGTTTTATCTTCGGTTTGGACAAACCCGACTCAGCCTTTCATTTTTTCAGTGGGTCGATAAATGAATTCCAAGTTTGTTTGGGGACTAAGCCCAAGGGTTTCGCTTTAGACTGCTCACCTGATCAAGTACCTCGGAACCCAATGATCACGTGTACAAAGATGGGCATATTAGGCTTTGGCCCTCAAGGGCTACTGAGATTAAGTTTTCGGCAAAAATAAAAATTCAATAGAAGAAGATTTTTTTTTGACTTTGCAACAACTTTTGGTGCTTGATGTAGTGATTCCCATACGCGGTTGTTATGTTCTCTTTAGGTGATCAACGGCTGGTTAGAAGTGATATAAGGCATTTTTATGTTTCATCTTCAAAAATGAATGACGATTCCAGGTTTAAATGAAGGAAAGAATTCTGAGGCACCAGAAGATGGGGCCTCAGGTGTTGACCACTTTGTTATGGCATCAATATATACCTCATCTGCTAAGTCATTACTTATTGATCACAGGCCTCAAGTCTTAGAACAATCATTTGGCTTGTTTGGAATTATTTCCATATTTGTTAACTGATGGGATGAACACCAAAGAAAAGACCACTATCTACTTCAAGGCATCCCAAAGAATGTTGTTTCAATCCTTCGATCGTGGGTGTGAGAGGGTTCAATTAAAGATCAGCCATTTCTCAATTTAAACTCAATGAACTCAATTTCTCTATTAACTAAACCCAAGGAGCAATCAAAGGTATTAATCTAATTTTAATAGAATTAATAGTACTTATCTAATATCTTGAGAGCTCTAGCTTCAACACTTGCTTAGGCTTTCATTCTATAATTAACAATACTAAATACGACCACTGGTCGCTATATAATGCCATTCTTTCTTCCTATCCTTAATCTTCAACCATCATGTAGCCTACCACTCGACTAACACTGAAAGTGAAGATCACATTTACTTGAAGACATGTCATATCTACGGGAAGCGGTTTTCAACTAAAATCACATTTAAAAAGAATATTTTACCCAAGAGAATTAGTAGAATGTCCATATAATACCCGTTACAGTACAATGTCAGTGTTCAATATTTGCCATTTCTCTTCTGCAAGCCACAGAAATATGTTTATCTTGAAATTTAATGGTGTGTAATATCTCTAAAAAAACTTATATATATATATATATATCATTACTTATATATGAAACTTCACTAATCCTAGTAAAACTAACTGATCTCTTTACATTCTTACATATATAAATCCCTAGAGTAACATCAATAAAGAAAAAATTATTATCTTTTTATAAAGAAACACTATATAACTTTTGATTTGGAAAGGAAAAAAAAGTCGTTTTATTTATTTAATCTTAAGAATGTTCTAAGATGATACATTGAAAAGAATTATAATTTTGATTCAATAAATAGTATGATTTCGACTTCTTAAAATTCTACAATGCAATTATGTATTGATACATTTAAAATAAATTATTACTCATTGCATTCTGAAATAAACTATTTTCGTTCAAAATATCTTGATATATTAAAACAAAACTTGTGGAAATTTGTACTAAAATTAACATTTCTCACATGAGAAAATAGATAAAAATATACAAATTTTTCTAATATATTCAAAATGCTGTTGAATTTGAAAAAAAATATTTTACATAGATAATCAGCCATTACCCAACCCACGTCGCTGGTACTTCATAATGTTTTTTATAAATGAGGCATGTTCAAATGAAAGCGGTTCGACGTCTTTCCTGCGAGCAGTTTTCAATGTATTTTCATGAAACAGACACGATAGTGAATGTGTATGCACCATGCACGCATGTGAATCAGCATATTTGTGATAACTGCATTCATAAGGATGTGGCATTCAATTAAAAACGGTACCCAGCATGATCTCTCAACTTGACGAGAAAATAGCGAATGGGCCTGAGTTAAAAGCCTTTGTTGCGGTACAGGGATAACGGTCACGATTTTCTGCAAAACATTTTTCACTTTCACCAGATGAGGATACCTGGTGTCATTATACTTCCAACCAGAAACTATGTCCATTCGCAAGAAATAAAAACATCCCAATTTATCTAGGACCAAAACATTCACAGCTCAGCAGTCGCCTGGAGGATGATTTTGATGGCATTCTTCGACATGCAAGGACCTCTAGTGTTGGAATTCTGAACTGGTTTCCTGATCAATCCATATCGTTCTTCGTGGATGGAATTCGTCATCTTCCAAAGCAAATGGCTTAACAGCCTAAACGCCACGGTGATTTCCTTTTACCAATTTTGTGTGTATTTCACCCGATCAGAGTATTGTTGTCTTTATTTATTAATTTGTCTCGTTTTTGTTTGCTTGGGAATGAGTGCTACGGAGACTTAAGAAATATTGAAGGATGTGTGTGTGTACGGTAGTGATACATTACCTTGTAAGTAAGTTTATGACTGACATCGATGATTCAGAGATAGCAGGGAAAGTATCAAAGACGACTGATACTCTCGCCATCCGTAAACTTCCCGCACCACTGAAAAGGGCGAAAATATTTATGTGGCGGCAAGTAAGAAGATGCATCAAACAATAGAGCAAATAGCAGAATCAGTTGAGATATCCAAGGCTATGTGTAAAGGGATACTGATTAAGTATCTTAACATGCATTGGGTATGTTAGCACATCGTTCTCCTCACGTTAAATGGAGACCAAAAACAATTCGAATGGAAACGGCTGTTGACAAAGACACTTCACCATTTGACATAATTATTACTGGATACTAGAAATGATGTGTTTTTTTATGTGACCTTATTCAGAAAGAGCATCGACTACTTCGAGACAACATAATTCCACGTCATCGATTTCATGAAATTAAAAGTGCATAGCAGGCTGAATTAAAAGACATGGCTAAAAATGGATTCCAGAAATTTTTCTATGACCTTCACAAGAGATAGGAAATGTCTGTTGGTCCTCACAGGTCTCTTTTGAAGGAGGATGTGTTTCAGCAATTTAATTATTAACACTTTTTTAAGTTACAGACTCAGTCCGGGAATTTTTGTGAATCCTACCTCGTATAATACTGCCGCCCCAACATATATATGGGATATATATATATATATATAGGAGAATTCTCTACAAACAAGAGATAACATCCAAACAATAACATTCGAAAAACACATAGACAGTAGGAAAATCAAACAATGAAGGACATAAGTGTAATCGAGATTAAAAATTATAAAATGGATGCTCTGCAGTGTTATAAACATTACTGACTTAGGACAGCTAATATATAAAATAATTTATATAAAAGTGGGGTTGAACATGTTTTTTGGCCATCCAACCTTCCATCTTTATGTAAATAACCCTGAGCAAATACCAATAGAAAATAATGGATAGGAATATCTAACTCCATTAACAAAATAGAGGTAACTTACCTAAAAATTGTGTGCACTTACAAATTCAAAGCCCGCACTAAATCTGAGTGCAATAAATAAGTTATACTGCCAGATTCTGGACCCTAATGCAGATTTAAGTATATATATATATTAAATTCTACTATGTTTATAAATTCTAATATCTTGTGTGTGTTTATATTAAAATTTATTTTTTGTATGCTTCATTTATATTGATATATTAATAATTTATGTCTCTGTTGTAGAGAATATTAACTATTTATATATAACACAGGTCTATGTATGTTATCGGATATCTGTATGTTGAACATTTAAAATAAATATTTCTGGAACCTAGAAAAACAATTCTTCAATAAGAGTAAACGGATTTTTACTATTCGCGAATCCAACATGGGATTTGGTACAATACGAAAAAAACATGTAAAATACAAATAACACTGAAAAGAAAACGTGGTTGGCAGAAAGTATGATATTTTTATTCCAGACAGATAAGAAGCAAAAAGGCGATTTAGCACTAGAAACAACACTTGGTGTGAATGTATATTTCATCATTCTTAGAAATGATATTTCTTTTCTTTCGAATTTGATTCTTCACATTCCCCAACCAAAAGTATTTTGATACATTGAAGAATTCAAAATTTTAAAAAGTTGCTTCAAATACAATAAAAGTTCTTGATGCTCAGTTATATTTGTTAAATTATCTTTGTATTTACTTTGTACTTAGATATTAATGAATTAGATGATTATTGGTGTAAAATGCTAATTATAGTAATTAGCATTTTACACCAATATAAAAGTAATTGACTCTAATTTCCGATTTAATTGACATCCTCTTCATTTGACTATGGCTCAGAATAATAAGCTCAGTTGGGAATAGCTCTCGAGTTTCTTCAACCTAAATTAAAATAAAACCAAACATTTTTATTTGAAAATCTCTATGTTTCAAAAGTCATTATTGAGAAAAATAATAAGATTGTTTGAAAACAAACTTGCATGTAATTAATCAAGATTTTTTAGTGCCCTTCTACTCTCAGTTATAAATAGCAACTTTTGCTACTAAAAATAATATTAAATTAGCCATATAACATTTCATATAAAATATGTTATGTAATAATTAATTTAATACTATTTTTAACTTTAGATACAAAGTAAATAACACGGTTTTCCGACATATAAAGCTTTTTTTTATTATTAATTCTAAGTAAGATAATAAAGAGATTCTAAAACTTTATACTTCTACACTTCTGAATATTCACTTCTATGCATTTCTTGCAATTATTGTACCTCTTAAAAAATAATAATTCTCATTTCTGATACTTTTCTTTCGTCATTGTTTCCTCCGTAAATTATACTTTTACTATCATTAGAAATATATGATTATATTTATAAAAAAAAATTATAATTAATAAAGTTATTTGATTTAAGATATAGTCATTCCCGAGGGGTTTTTTTCTATTGATAAAAGTATCGTTGTTCGAAATTTAGCACATACTTAATTGTGCTATGTGTGCTATTTGTAAAACATTCAATTATTCCTCCTGTAAATTCTTAAGTTAATTGTTATTGGAATGTTATTATTGCAGCATTAATCATTCAGTTCATGAATTTATTGTTTAATATCATTACAAAGTAAAACAACACTAGGGTTGACTAATCAACTGAGACACAATATTGCTCGACTTAAAAAAATTCTAAGAATTCTCTTCATTACAACACATTATACATTTGCTCAAGATTAATCAATCATGTCTAATGAACAGAAATACTTTCACTGTTATCTAAAGGAACAATGTTTTAATCGAGATGCAGGATTAGAATATGTGCATTTGTTTATTCTTTTACCTTAATATATATAAAATTTTAAAATAAAATATATTATTCAACTGAATATTATATCTTGTGAAGAAATACTAAAAATATTAACACTATTATGTATTTTAATCCAGTTAATAATATTTTAAAATCATTAATTAAACTTTTATTATATAATATAAATAGTATGATATAGAATTTACTAAGTTAATTGTTGAAAAATATTATGTATCTCTTCCACAATACGCGTTTCATGGAAAATGTATTAAGGTCTTTATTTTTCTAAGCCCTATTCAGGAATTTCAATTCCTAATTAACATATAATTTAACTAGGAAAGATGGATTAACATGTATTTAAACATGTTAGACGCATTTCTGAAGGTTTCCGACTACGTTTGGAACCGTGATCTTGCAAAAGCGTATAAATTGATAATATTTATGATATTTTTAGTGTCATTTAGATTCGAAAATGTATATAAAATTGTTTTAAGAATAGTATTACAATGAAAAATTATTTAAGTACAATATTTTGACAAAAAATGAAAGAATGATGCATTTTCAAAATATTCTCCTTTTGTGAAAAACGATTCTATTATAATAATATTTTGCCTATATATAGCTCAGACCTCTGTACAGAGGCTCAACTAGAATTTTTGAAATATATAACTTAAAAGTGGGTTTATCCTTGTTTTACTACAACAGAGGGGAGAAATTTAAAAAAAAACGCCAATAATTATTTCAATGGGTTGTAACTCTGAAAATAACGTGGATTTTTCAAAAATCATTGCTGAGCCTCTGTACAGCGGTTTGAGCTATATACAGGCAACATATTATTATATTAGAAGCATTTTTCACAAAAGGAGAACATTTTGAAAAAAGATTATTCTAAGTTAATCTTTTGCGAAAATATTGTATTTAAATAATTTTTTTTTGTCAAAATGTCCTTAAAACCATTTATTTCAGGTATTCTAATTCAAGCGACACTAAATATCATGGAAATTATCAATGTATGCTCTTTTTTAAAATCACGGCTCCGAATGTAGTCGGATACTTTAAGGTAAGATATAATTCATTTTAAAATTATAAGTATAGAAATCACTTAGAACTCTTCGAATATTTGAAAACGATTTCAATGACATTTTTGTAAAAGTACTACCGGTTTGGGCCATGCCACATTTTATGTGAAGTTTTATTCCCCGAGTACAAAGAAAAATAACCTTCTACATCTAGATAGACAATTTTGCCCTTTTAGCAAGTCAATCTATTGTTTCTTTAATGATATCACATTTTATGAATGGCAGATGAACTAGCAGTTCCTCGGGTTAATTTGTCCCTTATCCAGCAACATCGGAATTCCATTTAGAATGTAACGGTCATTATACTGTAAAGGAAATTACATTAGGTAGCAGCAATTACTCCAATCGCTCTTAACGTAGATAATGGGATTTACAGCACTCTATTTATAGGGATGAGTTCAGAAAGCAACAGCTGGAGAACATTTAATTCTAAGTTCTTGATGTATGAAAAATCTTCAATGGAGAAAACATTTAATATGCTATCATTAGCTGATATTTTACAGGATAGCTTCTGGCAATACTGTGTTTTAAAGTATGGCATACTTTTAATGGTGATTAAGGATCACTGTAAAGTTATTAGATATTTATACTTTTAAATGTTTTCTTATGAATGTTCTTTTCTAATTATAAATTCTTATTCGAGAATGCTTTAAAAAATCCCTTCTAATATTTCTCAAATTATTGCTTATGTAATATGCATTTAGATTCTGAATGTAAAGCAGTACTTACCCTTTATTTATAGTTGATTTTAAATTAATTTTAACTAAGAAAAAGGAATAACACTTATATACATTTTTTTACAGTTAAGCAATAGTGAATTTTTCTTGATTATTTTTAACGTTTTTTTTAAAGATTACACGTGAATGAGCATTGCGTAAAAATTCTTTTTTAAATTGTTTCCCCCTAAAATAAAGCTTGCTGTACAATGAATTATATTTATGAGTGTGTGTTGTTATTATTCATGTTAGTTTTTTTCCTTAAAGTTTCTATTATAAAGATTATGAAGATAATATAAACTGATTCATATTTTTACTGTGACATTTGAAATTCAACCCATACAATCCTTATAAATTCTCATTCATGAAAAATTCTTAAGAATTGGGAATGTGACCCATATATTACTTGAATACGCTTTAGAAAATATATATTTTAATTATCTTAATAGCAAATTACTCTAAATTAAATTACGTAATGTTTATATCTATCTATCTATCTATCTATCTATTTACTATTTATATATATATATATATATTCTGCCCGCATTCTCTGTGAGAAATAACCTTAAGCCTAAATATTTGGTCATCTTTATCATACCCCATAGATTTACAAGTTGCATTCCACTTAAGGTTTTTCAAAATCCCTTGGAGCTTGTGAATAAATATCTTCGTAACATTTTTATTTTCTTCATAATGCCACATTCCGTGTGCTAACTCGTATTTTTAGCGCTACTTCCTTAGGCGTCAGCTCGATTTATCAGCACAGCTCACGTTCCCTTTGACTTCGGGATTTTTTATTTGGGTCATCCATCAGCTGGAAGTACTTCGTGGATCACAGTTCAACTCTATTTGACACTTTTATTTTCTCGCTGTTGATCCTGGGAAATAAAAACATTCATATTATTGCATCGTTTGGTGCCGTAAATCGTTATTCCTAACCGATCAATGTTTAAATCATACTAAGCCTTTGAGTCAAATCAATTCTCAGAGGCGAAATATAATTTTCTATGGGACTACCAAATGGTCTTAGCCTTTTCATCTTAAGCGATGGTTAAAAAATAAATGAAAAATACTGTTTATGACACCAAATAAATTTTCATAGAAATAGGTTTTGGAGGAGTTATCTCGATACACACACTACTTTACCGAACAACTGTCAGTTAAAGAGATTAAAATCATCAGTCAAAAGCATAAATAAGTCCAGTAACATTTTTCAGATATACTCCCGATGTTAAAAATTTCAACTTTTTAAAAGAGGTTTTTCATTTGTACTTAAATTGAAGTATGAAAAGAATGAGTATGCATACGCACAATAAATATTGAAGTATCATTTAATATAATTGACATTCAATTGTAAGAATCATTAAAAAATTAGATTTCTGATTGATAGTACTTGGAAGGTAAAGACTTAATTTTGTTGAAAAAACAAACAGAAAAATCACTATGAATAAAATAATTCAGTTCTGCTACAATATACTTTTAGAAATATATTATATAAAGCCAGGTATTATTAAGTTTTAAATAAAGGGGCATTTTATTTAGATTTTTTTTTAATAAAAAACCTAAATAATGCCTCTTTATTTCTAAAGTCCCCTTTATTTCTAAAGTCAGTGAGTCTGTCTAAAGGTGCCAGTGAAGATAAGCAAAAGGGGATCCAAGACCAGAAAAGAGACCAGCCTTAGCGACAGAGCAAGACTGAATGATGGATAAATTGATGATTTACGGACCGTAGCTGTTCGCCAAGGAAATAGCGGTAAGCTTATTTGTTTAAGCTTTAAAAATAGAGTGGATACTATTAAGTTAGAAATTAATTCATAAAGATAGATTTTCAGTGGTTAATTGCGTTATTTATCAGAAATACGGTTTGCGTCGCATCACTACTGATCATAAGCCTCCTAAAGTATTGTTATCTTATTGTATATGAATTACGATAATAATAAATTGATTTTATTATGGCAGAGTTTAGGGGTCCATCTTTCGTTCCCTCAGACATAGGCCGCGTGGATAATGACCAGAGGATACCCCTAGGGCGCAGGGTATCACAAGAGCCCCCAACCCTGGGGGTATCACAATGTTAGAAATTTAAAAGCTTTTGCCAAAATTGCTACTTAACATCAACAACAATAACATCATAAAATGAGAGCAATAAACAAAATCTTTAAAAATAAAACTGAATTTTATACTTTTAACTCCTATTCAAGATTTATGCTCCAATTATTTAAAAATCAATATCATTTACATTTTATTCAAATACATTAAATAAATAAATTATTACAATATATGTATATTTAAATTTTGGTTATACTGATATAAAATGAAAGAATTGATAAAAAAAAGTGATTTACTTTTGCACATGTCCATTTTCAGAATTTTTTACGAGCAAAATAGGAAATGTAGGTAGTAAAAATTTCATCAAAATGCTTCGAATTAGACCATTAACTCATTACATAAATTTATATTTCCTTCCTACTCTTTTTAATTATTCTGTTTGCTTCGGCTTCCTAACTCAGCTTAACCATCCGTTATATCTTCATCATCTCATTTTGTCAGCCACAGACAGTAATTTATCTAGAAATGATTAATATTCGCTCATGATCACAAGCTCATTTCTCCATTTATTAGAATGGGGATTATAATTGGTATTTTTAAGAATCCTTTGGAACAAATTAATCAGAAGTAAGACACATCCATTTCTCTAGCACTAGGTTCGCTATTTAGAATTAAATCTTAGGTTTAAATGAAATGTGTTTCTCTGAATGGACCAATTCTGCCTGTGAAGGCAGTTTAACAAAATTACGCATTTATATACATTAATTTTAGGAAGAAACTTGCTAATCAAAGGAGATATCATTTTTTTAAAAAAGTAGTTCTGATAACATGTTATTTATACGTGGTCTTCAATTTATGCTGAATAACTTAAAATCAATAAAAATGTCCACTGCTTTAAAAATATTTCATTTAATTAATTATGTGCATGTAACTGTTTTCCTTATTTCTATGAAATAAAAAATTCATGAAATGCCTAGAATATATGTATATTTTTTTAATTATCGTAATTTTTTTCCTCAAATTATACATACATAAATACATATATATATATATATACATACATATTAATTTTTAAAATTTTAAGCGGTTAAGAATTATTTTTTTAAAAAAAGTATACTGTGACATAACTATTATAACAGCATATATCATCAAAATAAAAATATTAAAGATATTTTTTTAACAATAAATATTCTTTACTTATATTGAAGTTAATTATAAAATAATGCAATGATTTTATTTAAGTCATTTTTACACGATTTACTTAATCCAACTTGTGTGACAAATTATATCGTTAAGTCTTTACATGTATAATAAGAATCTTTGAAAAACTCTCTTTATGTGGGGTTATAAATTTTTTTTAAACACTCTTATTACTGTCATCAAAGCTTCTTTTAAAATGTCCTTTTTCACTTCCGCATATTTAAGTACATGCTCAAGTAAGATTATTTCTGTAAATAATTCTTAAACCTCGGTATAAACAGTTTTCCAATACTTTTTTCGTCTTTCACGCATAGTTTGTCGGAAGCAACTATTGATTTTTCATCAGTTCTGAAAAACACTGAATAAGTTTCGAGAATTTTCTCTGTCGTTATAAGACATATTACGGCTCTATAGCTATAAGACATGTTACTGAAAATGAGGATTCTTGTCTAAGCAGTTAAAGTTTTCAATAAAAAAATGAAATTTATATTAATGCTGATTTTAAATCAGAAATTATCTTAATATATAAAGTGTACTTCTTGAATAAGGTACACGAGGGTAAAAGTTTCATACTCTTTCACGTGTTATTTTGATTTGATTGCTAAAGGCATTATACTAAATTTTTTCTATCATATATCTAAAGTATTAATTAAAGGCAAAATATTTTCTACGAAAAATCAAGTGGTATATGGCTTCAGGGAAAAAAATTATAATAATTAAAATATAAACATAATATTATTTTTTTCCTAAGGTTTGATAAGATAATTTTCTGTGACATTGGCTGGTTAAAACATATTCGGGCATTTATACATAGATAGAAAACTGTATAGATAAATTTTAAAATGTGGAACAATATTAAATAAAAATTAAATAAAGGAAAATTCAATAAGAATATTTTATATGCTTGCTTAAATAATCTCTTAATATTACCTTGTTACAATATATAATTTAAATCAAGGATGTCAAACTCAAAGGCTAACTTGGACCAAACAAACAAGGTTTAAATTTATAGGTGGGCCTCAAATAAATAAGTACATATTAATAGAAACGTAAGTTTATTTCGAATAACACATTATATATATGTATATATATATAAAGTAACAAGGACAAATTAAGGTATACTTCCTGACATTTGAGATCTCTTCGCTACTACTATCTTTCCTATCCAAGGATAAATTTTGATATTTCATTATAAATTATTGCGCGGCGATATATACTAGCTAGGCCACAGAATTGTGGTTCGCATGTGGCCCGTGGACCGCGACTTTAACACCCCTGGTGTAAATTTTTACAATATTTTGTATTGTAATGCAAGGAATTGAACTTTCTTTTAAAAAGAAAAAACATAAGTAATTATATAAAATCTTTATTTTACAAAACTTACTGTACTTAGATAATTTTACACACAAGTTAACAAACGTTATTAGATAAACATGAGCACATACATCTCGGTTTAATAAATATCCAGAAGAAATAATTTTGAAACTGAAAAGTTCTAATTAACTTTCATATTTTCTCGTGAATTTAAGACAACATGATTTGTTAGTTATACCGGTTGTTTCAAAAGTCACGCACATCCACATGAATTTAAAAACCAAAAGTAATGATTGAGATTTCTTTCACTAGTTGACAGCAGGGGCCCCATCATAAGAAGTTTTGAACGTAGCAGGCATCGGTTTCAAAATACTTGTCAACTGTAGTCAGTTGAGTACAACGGGAGGTGCATGATGTTTTCCCAAGAGCAAATAACCATGGTGTAATTTTATTTCGCTCAGAAATCTCATTGCTGTGTGATAAATGCATTTCAGGAGAAATATCCAGGTGAAACAGCACCAGGTGTGGAGACCGCTTTACAAAAAAGTCAATTGCAAAGACCATCCGTCTAAATAGACATCATTACAGAATTCATATCCTTGCTGAAAGTGATAAAAAGTACGCTTAGTTGCAGCAAGACTGCACAATGTGTCACACATTACGGGACAGTATGAAAGTTTTAACTGAATTTTTCGATGATCGTGTCATTTTCAAAGAACTTTGGCCAACTCATTTAACGGACTTTTCAATTCAAATTTTTTCTTTGGTGATATCTGAAAAATTTCACCTTCAGGAATAATCCCCATACGTTTGATGAACTTAAGAGTAACATCCTTCTTGCAATATTGGACATTAATTCTCACGATCTTTGTAAAGTGTCAATTAATCTGATAATAAAATTCGATTGTGTGTCTAGGAAAACGGAGATCATTTTGAACATTAACTGTTATTTTTCCATGTCTGCCCCCTGACAATAAAGATAATTGCTCAAACTTTGTCCTTTATTATGTCTGTTAACATAATTCATCCGTATTTAAAACTCAACCACAAAGGTTGGAGTGCGTGACATTTGAAACACCCAGTAGATTTACAATATTTTAAACTTTTTAAAACACTATTTACCATGTATAGTTAATTCATAACATGAAAAAGCAGTAATGAAAAATTATGTTTCCTTGCATTTTTTTTTTAATTTTTATTGTAAAGTTTCAGTGCTTTAGATCAATTAAAATTATTTTGTATTTTATTAAGATAAGAAAATATATTTTTCTCTATTGATATGAAATTAGAGTTCTAGTGATAAATGATCTTGAAATTCTTCAAAGTTTTGGCAGAGTTATTTATTCCACTGAATTGTCAGCACAATACAAAACTTCAAATATAACACATATAATTATGACTAGTATCGCTCCAAAGTAAATGTAACACTTTCTCCTTACAATCACTTTATTTTTATTATTTATTCCTAATTTCCCAAGGGAAAAAAAACTTTGTTTATAAGACAGTCCATCAGCTTTAAGAAAATATTTCAACACAGAAATCAATACGTAATTCCGAGTAAAAAGATTACTATCGTTGGCTTTCTCAAAACCCAGCAGTTCGTCTAACACAACCAAGAAACTGGAAAGCAGAAATGTTATACTTACGATATCGATGTCTGCTTAAGAAAACATTTTTCATCATTGACGACAAATAAAGTCCTCAGTTTTTTTCCCATCAGTGTCTCTTTATTCGTGCTTCCATTTTTTATCTCTCTTGGGAAGTTAAGCTAAAGAATCGATGGTGGTACATTCAACTCCATCTAGGCTCAAAAAATTTGATTCTTTTGAGCACTTCATAGGTGCTATGGTCCAATAACTTTTTACTCTATGGTCTTAATCCATTAAGCTTTGACATGTCTTCATGGGTATTACCACTGCGGACACTGCGAAATATTTCACTCTTTGCTTCGGTGTAATTCGATCTTGACAGATATATCTTTCGCTGGAGAAATCGATTCAAAGAATCAAGTTTACAATCTTTTGTTCAATTCTGAAACTTAAGTCAGACCATTTTACTTTGAATTTAATAGAATTTAAGCCCCACGGAATACTTTCTTATTTTTGAAAAAAATCTGAATACAAAACTTCTATAAAATCTATACAGATATTTTAAAAAAAAAGAGCAAATAAAGCAAACTTTAAAAAAATTCCGATATGAGTAAATTATAAACTTTTATGTTAATAATAATTTCTATTTTTTTTTAAAAAAATATACTTTAAATTAATGCATTGTAAAATAATTCCATTTACACTTAGTATGCTTTTTCTGAAAAAATATATCTAACCTACCTTCAAATATATAGCATCTTAGTTCAGAAATATACTGATGGGAGAATGTTAAGAATGAGAGGGAAATAAGACACAATAAAAAGGAATTTGGCAGAGTTAGGAAGATATTGTAAACAAAAAGAACTTTTGAGCCACCCACAAATTCTGCAGTGGAAGTAGACTGCTCATGATTGAATACTTGTAGTCGATACTGTTTCTGTCGAGTCGTGGATTAGATTCGACTGAAACACGTTAAACCTGTTTGGACTCAAAATGTTATGTTGATGTCGTATAGAATTTTTAACAGTGAGGTGCAATTTCAGGTTCGGTAATACAAATTAGAAATACTATCGGCAACAGCTCTTATGTTGCTGCATAGTACAATTAATCATTACAAGTGGAACTTACATATGCAACTATTGTTTAATTAACGCAAATGACATGGAATGAAGAAAAAGAGAAAAGTTTCTCTGTCACTACTATAGGTTGGAATCAAACTTGCTTAAGTTGGTATGAAGAGTTTGGTCATATTTGGCTACAATACAAAGATAACAGCGATATTCATTATACAATGATGAAAAATAGCAATAATTGGATTTATTACTACTGGAAAAGAATGGTTTTGAACTTAGCAATGTCTCTGGGTGGAGACTGATGAGCGGTTACTTTCCATCCAAGAACATCGGCATCATAATCAATTGTATTTAAATCTTGGGATGTTGTTGTTCATTGCATGAGTTTGAGATCTTATCTTTCAAGATATTAATCTTCGAGCTATGAATGGCGAGTCATAACCTTATCGTCCATGAACAAATCTTTTGAACCCATAGATTCACGGAAAACCTGTAGGTCCACATGTCCATTTTACACTTCCTGCCAACACTAAAACGTCACCACTGCAATGGTGATATTGTTCTGAGATGCGTGCTCTATGTTTTTTTCAGGGTATGATGTGATAAATAATTTTTTTTAAATCGAAACGTGACTTACTGGAGAAAGTCATATTTTTCCATTAACATATTCTCAACTTCAAAAGAATGATCTCTCTTTGCACAAGCAAATCTTTCTTCCTGAGTCTTTAATAAACTGTTTATTGGGAATATTTGTTTGCATGATTACAACCGGGTCGGTAAATGACTGGTTAACTATAAATGTTTACAGTGACTTGATACAATTTCTACAGTTTTAAAATTATGCAATATGTACAGTATTTACAACATTAGAAATTTCTGTCTTGTGATCATGCAAAGTTTTTTTTCTCTCCTAACATTCCAATGATTTTATATTTTGAAACGAAGTCAGGATTTGAGACGTAACGAATAATATTGAAACAAATAAAAATCACACCTGCTGAATGATCACACAAATAATCGGAACTGCTAATGCACAGAAATATGACTTCAATTTCAGTATTCCTACAAAACACTATCATTTCCTTATTGCATCACTAATAGAAAAATTTCTATGTGTGAAGTCATTGGTTATTAGTTCTAGATCATGTATGCACAATTTCAGAGAGAGAGTATTTACTATTTCAGTCAAACCTTTTATTTATACAAACTACCTATAATGTTGAATTACTGGTCATCATTGCATTATGCTTAATATAAAGGTCAATGCATCTCAAGAATATAATGTTCCAAATAGAGCATCAGGCGATCAGGTTTTTTTTAAACTAAAAAATATGTTTTAAAGAATTTTAACCCAGCATTTCTCGCGCAGGGTATGTCACACCCCCCACCTAACTTTTTTCAAGACTCCTTCTAAATTTTTTTTCTGAAAATGAATAGTTTCTTGTGTAGCTGATTTTAAGGTCATATCCTTTGAGGTGGTCAAGGCTTGTAGACGAATTCTAAATGTATATTTCTGGATACCGCAACATCGGGTATGTCATACCCTGCTCGTGAATCGCCGTTACAGTTCTAAATGCATGTGAGCATGCTTTAAAATCTTTCTTATGCAATGGTGCATTATTGTAGTTATGATGAAGAAATGTGATATTTAAGTTATTTAATACATACAATATTTAATAGATAGAATACGACAATATTTTTGGATGAAAAGAGTCTCTTTGCGGGGTTGATGAGGAAGAATCGAATGATGAGAATATAATAGCAAGTATGATTCATCTGCTGAAATCTATCTATTTGAGTAATTATCGTTCTTGTTAAAATGACTACATCATATTCAATGGCTAGAAAATCTAATCGTTAGTCTATGACAATATATTGTTTGTTGTTAAACGTTATTACAGCTAATGCTCAAATTATTTTGTTAAGCAGTCAGAAGCCATCAACTAAATTTGAACAAGACGCTGGTTTCTGAAGTGTTTTGGATTTCGATTAACAGAAGAATGTAAAAACAATCAATCAATATTTCTTAGAAATGAAAATACAAGTAAGAACTAGTGAAAACATTGTACTGACTCGTGACATAGGAGTGTACAGACAATGTATTGAATGCCTTAATAAAAAAAAAAATAAATAAATAAATAAATAAATAAATAAATTTATGTGTGAAAAGTGTAAGAAACATATTGTATTTCATACTTTTCTTCCGCTTTCACCTTTGTATGCTAATTTTACAGTAAAAACAGAATATAAACACCCTTGGGTATGAGATACCTTGCGCGTGAAGTTAAGGTAGTTCTTTTTTTTTTTTATCTAGCATGAATTGCCGGGTTAACTTTTCCTAAAATGTTTAGTTATAAACATACAATCTAATATTAATCTTGTTCAAATGTTAGGAATTAATACGAATTATTCCTTGTGTATTACATTATTTATCTAAAATTTTAAGTGCGATATTTTTTTTAAGTAACTACTAAAGAAAAATGAGTATATTATATTATTATTTTTATTGTTTTCCAAAGTTATTGCTGTAAGAAAATAAGGAGTGACTCCCTTGGCCATCCAACAAATTATTTACTTATCTGTACAACATAAATGATTTCATTCGGCTTTTCAGATGTAAGCAAATTATTCTTCCAATAATTGAATTAGAGGAGATATGAATCTTAGCAAATATTCACCCCATTATTTCCTGGGAGAATTGTTCGAATCAATCATATTTTTATTACTTCTCTTCCCCAATTTCTGCTAACGGAAGGATACGAAATCAGATAATTATCAACAAAATAAATGAGAAAACAATGTTCGGGGTAAGTTATTTCGAATTAAAAGTTACAAATGCGTGTATTGAAATTCCGTTAAGAGATTGCTCCAACTTTAAAGGTTGATAAGAATTTCGATTCTGTTTGAAACAAGTAGAGACAAGTAGTAAGTAAGAAATTAAAGTGGTCGATTTTATGTCACGTTCGTCTTTAATGTATTCTTCAAACCTAGACACAAGCAACAGTTTACAATTATAAATGCAGCGGTAATGTATGTACTATTTTATTCTGTGGGTAGTATGCCATTTATTTATTTTGAGAGTGTGAAATCTTTAAACTGATTTCGCTTAAATTATATTTGAAATGAATATGTAATATGGTAAGTCTTTAGTATGTCTCCAAATAAAACTGCTTTGAAACGAACCTTTTGAACGCCATTTATTGTATAAATAAGTAATATATATATATATACATATATTTAACTTAACTCAGGGGTGCAATAGCCCATGAGGGTCAAAGCCTACTGTGCGCAACTCAGTATACGTGACCTTCGGCCATGAGGTGCATGAGAAGATGTTCCGGTCAGGTGGTTGGTCTGATGTGAAGATCCCAACGTTAAGTTCCCATGAAAGCTTTGTACTCATTTATGGACCCACTGTAGGGATGAAAGGCTGAATCAACCTTGCCCAGTCCAGGGTTTGTACCTCGGACCTGTGGTGTGGAAGTGCGATGCAGTCACCATTCAGTCACTGGGCTTCAATATATATATATATATATATATATTGTAACGTCGTCAGTAGTTAGCACACAAGAAAATTTGTCACAGCCTCATTTTAAAATTAAAACAGTATTTAATAGCTTCATATGTTACTCAAAAGTCCAATAAATTTGCCAAGCCGGGCGGACAGTCTTTTCCACCGGAGTACAATCCCTTTTCCGAAAGGCACTCGCTATTCCCTTGCTTTTCCGGGCTCCTCTCCAGTTTACTCCATGGTTCTCTGTTTCCATCCAGGGCTCCGTCCGTCTCACTCCAGGGCTCTATCCTGTTTCCATCCAGGGCTCTCTCTAAGTTTCTTCCCCTCCGTCCGTCCAAGAGTAACCCCTTTTAAACTCCACGGGCGGGTCCACCACACGCCCCTCGTCTTCCCCATTGACAGGCCAAAAAAAGATCTCTCCTCGTCCCCGGGCCACTTTCGTCTCCCATTTGCGGGGCAAACACAAACACATTCCTTGTCTGTCTGGAATCCAAGGGCGCCATAATTCTCATCCAACTTCTGAGACTTCCATTCATCTCACCACCTGGGCCTCATAGCCCTATTCTCTATGCACCGGCATTCATACAGGCTTCGCCTATTCAGGATTTTCATACAGGAATGCCTATTGTCACCGGCATTCTTTAGCCATTGTAAATTCCAGACCAGATGTCTGCGCTTGTCTGAGGCCAAACAACAAACAATGACCCCATGGCCACCTGCTCTTGTCACCCAACGTCTGTTTGGGTCCATAAAACTTCGCTTGAATAGAGGGGTGGGGTTCACCCCAATCGAAGACGTCACAATATATATATATATATATATATAATAATTCCAATAATTTAATATTTAATAGAGCTGTTGATTTATTTATGGTCCAGACCTTCAGGACAACCTTTTAACTATTTAAATTAGTTACACACCTAACGGCAACTTCTGGAACTACATCCATCCACCCCACACCAAAATCATAGGATTTGCCACTGAGTATAAGAGGATTGACTTTGGAAAATCCCGCCTCTTCGCTCTTTCGACATATAGTCGAACTGCAGGCCGTGGTGTGCTCTTTGTCTTTATTCTGTATAGTGCCGTCCATGCTTTATGTTTGTAAGATGCCTATATGTCTCTAGATGCTTCATAAACTGGGTTAACTATAAGACTTCCTCGTCAATGCCAATCAAATGTAAATTATGTACCGTCTAAAATAATTATGATCGTTAAAGAATCCATTACGCCATGACAAACTATGGACCACTCAAGATTTATTATATATATATATATATATGACAAGACGTGGCGATATTGGTTATGATTTACTTTAAAGAAGGTCAGAAGAAATTTTTATCGATATTGTTTTGTTGCATTAAAGAGTCAGTTTTAATGAACGGTATAATACCCCTTTTTTCTTCAGACTTAGACACAAAAAACTAGACGGATCGACACTTAACACATATACACACAGGCGTGGATTACAGCATTACGAAGACAAGAGATAGAACTCTTCCAGAATAGATCGGGCTTTTTATATGAAGCGGCAACATGAAGTCTTTAAATCCAAGTGATTTCCGTAGACGAATGTTTGTTATTGGTGGAACAATTTTGTACAATTGATTCTGATGCAATGTTATTTTAAATAAATGAGGTTTTAATTTTTAAGAGATACGCGCGGTTCGGACTACCCCGTTATGCGGTTAAGCCTTTCGCAACGGGTATTGCAAATATGCATTTTAGAAAAACGCTCTGGTAGGCCGGGCGATGAAAATCTGACTTTCAGCTTAAACGTACTTTAATGACCACTAGATGGCACCCTATGTCCATTATATTGAAACTTTATTTATTTTCTTCCTGGATTTGGTATTTTGTTCATCAGCTGCAGCGGGTGAGTGGATAATCGAAGAGTAAACAGATAACTCCGTAAAATTTCCACTTTATATAAAACATTCTCTTTTCTAATTACTCTATAAATGCTTTTTTATATATTTTCCTTTTCTTCATAGTGTGGAGTGTTTTAGAGTTATAGCGTCAGTTCTGTTACAGTTTTTGTTGCTTTTGGTTATATTTCGCGTACTTTTCTTACTTCAAAAACCTTGACTTCAGGTTATTATTTGGTTGTTTTGAAGGCATTTTCCTAACCTTAATTTGAACAAAGAGGGTGAAAAAAAGCCAAAGTGCATAGTCACAAATCGTGTGAATAATAATAATAATAATAATAATAAATAATAAAAAACACGCAACAAACATTTTATGCTTGCAAATCATACATAGTAGGATTTTGCGTTTCTTCATGTTTCGAGATTTTCCACATTCAATCTTCATTTTAATTTTTCTACTTTTTGTAAATAACCTTTGTTGTAATGTTTTTTATTAATTTGAAAGTGTATTAATGTGTTGTGTCAATGAAAATTTTGAAAAAAAATGGAATAATGCTTACGAAATTTATTTCTCAAAATAAGTCATATTTTTTTATGTAATTTCATGCAAGTTAAGGGGTCACATACCTTTTAAAAAGTCGAAAATGGTTAAAAATAGTGAGCTCTTTAAAGCTCTATAATTTTTTTATTATTGTTTCCTGGAATGTAAATTTTGGAGGAATAAACAAATAGATATTACTTTACTTAAAACATATCCAACAAACACATTTTTAATTGGGATAAATTTTTAATTAGATAATTACAAAAAGAAATTTTGGTTTTCTTTTCGCAAGTGATATGCATTACGCGCAGCTTTATAAAAAAAGTTACCAATATTTTTTGATGAAATTTTTGCTAAGTGTTGGAAATTGTGTTATCTTTAAAATGACGAAGCATGAAACACTGATTTAAAATTTTTAGTAAACTATAACAATTTAAAATTTAACTATAAAATTTTTAAAAAATTTTCGCTATTTTTTATTTGTAATTTTAAATTTTTTCATTAAAAATTCAAACTGGTTCGTTATTTTAAGTACAGATATGGTCAGAATCTCCAGTAAAAATTTGATCATTTTCCATGGAACGGTTTTGAAAATATCATGCGCGTAATGAGAAAAAATGACGTTCTGAGAAAATTGACATCAAACATAAAATTTACCACAGTTATATATATATATTATTCTGGTTACTCAAACAACAACTAAATTTTAAATTAAAACTAATGTGAAGTTTTTATAGTCAATAAACTTCAATTTATTAAAATTATTATAACTAAAAACATATATTTTACCAATGCAGTACAAGCATCGAAACAATATCAAAAGCTACAAAATAATCAAAATACAACAAAGTGATTCATTTCTTCAAAATAAAGTTAAAAATTTATAAATATTACTTAATAAAACAATTAATATCTTAATTAACAAGTACTTACTATAAATATTAAATAATTTG
>BMAV01018216.1:0-26049 GCA_019973955.1 Trichonephila inaurata madagascariensis
AATTCTGAATGATTTAAAATCAAAATAAAGAAACTTATTATCATAAGTAAACAAAAACTAAATATATAAAATTCATATTATGACTCCAAATTTAATTTTAAATTATTGAAAAAAACCTATACATCCAATTCAGTGAACAGCATTTAGAAAAAGTAACACATAAGGTGAGTTTGTTCAGAAAGAGAAGAGTTGAAAATTTATTCCACTCAGATAACCCATTTTCCGATAGTCACGTTCAACAAAAATGCTTTAACCCTAGCTAAAGGTCAAGAGTTTCTCTTGAGCCTGCTTCCAAATGGCATCATAGAGAAACACGTCAAACATTTTGCTTGTTTAATTTGGCAGTTTTTCATTATGATATCTCAGAAAAAGATTTTAATATTATAAATAAAGTTCGATTCTACAAAAAGTTTAGAAGAAAGGAGTTATGGGGAAGATAGATATATTTTAATTGTGTCTTTGAGTTTGAATACATTTTGAAGAATATTTTCTCAACTATTAATAACAGTAATGAATTCGTATTTTTAATTGAATGTATAACATGGGTGACAGAAGCATGATCAGAAATATTTTGAAATTTCAAATTTAATTGTAATATTTCAGAATTCGTTACAAAATCTTAACGTGTTCTGTGCATACTTCATTTTTCCAATATTCTTCTATGAATTTTTCCATTATATAGTTAAATTATTATCATTAATAGTGTTATTAATTAATAGATAGATTATTGCTAGATAAATTCTTTCTATTAAAAGGTTAATTATTCTCCATTCTCAAATACAAGAAGTGGAGTCGCGGATAGCCTAGTGGTTAGCGCATTGGACCAGACCGGAGAGTCTGGGTTCGATGCCCGATCCCTCCGAGTGCACACGGAGTACGTGCTCGTTAAATCAGGGGTCCGAAAGTTTTGTGGGAGGCCGCCGAAGAAAGCAAGGATGCTGAAAGAATTTTTCCCTCCCCTCCAGTTTAATACCTAACTTATGGAGGTGGAGATAGGTGGTCTCGCGCCATCTATCGTGTAGGAGTCCAACCTTTCTCAGGCTCTGGCAACTTTTCTTCCTTCCCTTCGGAAAGGACATAACAACAAAACCAATGGAATTGAATTTTTATAAATTAATGTATATATTATGTGATATAATAGCGTTTAATTCCATTGTTAAAGTGATCAATTTAATTTTCCTTTTATACATTGTGGTATAACCAGAATGCGTAATTACATAATATATTTGGAGCATTATGAAAATAATAGGGAATATAATTAATAGTCATGTTATCATGAAGTGTGCTTATTGAAATAAATATAAACAATGTACTAAAACTTTTAAGTACAAAATGTTCTATTTTAAAACAAGTTTTAACTAAATAGAGTTCAAATAAATTTAATTTAATGTTATAGCTGACACATATCATCCGCTATTGATTGTAGAGTTTTTATAATTATAAATGATGTCTTTATGATGTATCTTGCCAAGTGCGAAGGTGAGTCGGAAAATAAGTTTCCCCTGTCGACTGTCGTCAGAGTAGTGTATGAAAGTCAAAACATAGAATGAGACATTAAGGATAACTTTATTTTTTCACATAAGTACCAAGTACATTGAGACATTTGTCATACCGCTTGATAAGCTTCAAAAGCCCCTAAAAAATTAAGGGCTTTGCATACGAAAGAAGCGTTTAACGGCTATGGGCGAAAGACGACACAGCAGGTGAACACACAAAACACCGATACATCATTAGTTAGTACATTGGGTACATGCTACGCGGTATTGTAACACCCAATCGAAATTGAAAGAGGCGGTTCGGAAAAAGCGGCCCTGGCATCTTTGATCTGAAGTACTGTTGTTGGATGAATTGACTTATGGCAACCCAAAACCCTATTGCAACTCTTGGTTGGGAGTGCCTACATCATCCGCCGCACAGTCCTGATCTCACCAAGTGACATCTATTTGTTTCCGGCTTTGAAGAGGAATTTCGCCGGAAGGTGCTTTGGAAGCAATGCTAAAGTCAAACAAGCCTTTAAACGCTTCTTCCGTATGCAAAGCCCTGAAATTTTCCTGGAGGGCTTTTTGAAGTTTATCAAGCGGTATGGCGAATGTCTCAATGTACTTGATACTATGTAAAAAAATAATAAAAAAGTTGTATTATCTTTAATGTCTCATTCTATATTTGACTTTTATACCTAATTCTGACCACACGGTCGACAGGAGAAACTTATTCTTCGACTCACCCTCGTATCAATAGTTTTTTCAAACTTGCTTACAAATCTTACTGGAATCTTTAGTAATGTCTAGATATTCCGCTTAATGATCCTTTGAAAGTCCAGAGCACTATTCATTAAGATCAGACTACTTACTTCGTTATTAATGCTATTTTTCTTGTCTGTTATCAGAACTCAAAATTTCTTTGTAAATGTAATGTATGAAGTTACAAAAATTGGTACATATATTAAATCCAACTGGTCCTCAGATATGGAATGGAAGTTTACAGAATGACTGTGAACTGTAGTTTTCATTGAATGAGAATGATTCTAAATCAGGAAATTCATCTATATCTTGTTCTGAAGCGATGCACTTAAAACAAAAAGTAATTTCTATCTTACATCTTTTCCCCATGCTTTTTGCATCATTGTCTAATAAAGTCACACATTTAAAATTAGTATATTATAATACAGAAACCATCTATTAAAACTGTTTTTGATCTATTTCGAAACAAAGAATCCCTAAATCGAGCTTTTTGTGCAGCATTTTTATACGCGAAATTTAAATTATAAGTCAAAACTCTCTGTAATTCAAATTACAAAAGGTTTTTTTGAGTCAATTACCTTAACTAACATGACTTTATTGTATGTAAACTTTTTAACAAATAAACACAAGTTTCAATGATTTCATTTGTAAAAATATATTTAGAGAGAATTAATTAATTATATAATATACACCAAAGAATTTAAGAAAATCCTGATCTTGTATAAGTATTCTTTTGAATGTGAACTGGAAATCATGGATTGATGAAAGAAGAAGGATTCGAAAAAGAAATATATTCAAAAGGAAAGAGAAAGGACGACCTTTGTTTCAAATGTCCTTTGTATAACCTCATGGAAATTTCTAGGTGGATCAATCCTTGAGCCTTCTCTATGATTCCTTGGTGATGCCGTATTTTTCTTTCAACTTGTCACCAATCTGGTAACCTGCTCACATCTGCTGGGGTTGTTTGATCTTATTTTCGTTTATGCTAGGATGAAAACCAATTTTTTCAAAAAGGAGATATCGCGCAGGGGAAAAAAATAATGGGTGTTTCACTACATCAGATCAACTCACATGCATATGGTATTGATCTTACGGAGTTCAGAAACAACTAGTTTCAAAGCAATTAATAAACATCACAGTTATTAAGGCTCAAAAAATTTTACATTGTAACATATTTTTTAGAAAATTGTACAATTACAAATACAAATTTTAAAAATGTTTGGCTTTAATCAGTCTCAGTATTAAAAATGCTGACAGTTTGGATTAGTTTAAATAAATATTTAATCAAAAACTCTCAATGAAATTTAATTAAATAAGCAAGTAGATAGAATCACTATTAGACACCATTCAATGCTCTAAGAGTTGCTCAATATATAAAAAAGATATATATACATTCAAAACATGCTACATTTATTTAGAAATCAGGATTAAAATATTCATTTCCTTCGACTATTACCCGTTTTTGAATTGCTAAAGAAATGTCACGTTCAACAAATACGACTTTCCTTTATATATACTACAGGCCATTTTAACACAGAATATTTTCGAAAGAACATCAGTGATTGCTTCATAACGGAATACATCACTTATTCGGATATTATACTTCGTAAATATGTTATTACGAAAGCTTTGTAAAAACACTACTGCAATAAGACCCATTTTGACTTTCAAAAAGTAAGAAAAAGGAATAATTTTATGCTTTACATATAAAGTTGAGACTCGTGGAATTTATTTAGTCACTTGCCGATCGAAATACATTCCTTGAAATATGCCTTAATCATGCATTATTAAAGAAGCATAAAACAGTTTTTACTAATAATAAATAGAATAATAAAGAATATGTGTGCGTTACAAACACATCAAGGTCATAAATATTTCATTCATTTTCTTAAACTACGTGATGTAAGCGTTGAGAAAAGTTTCAGATCGATATTATGAATATTTTAATCTGAAAAATATTTAAGTTTAAAATAAAATGAAATTCAGTGCATATTATTCTCTATTATGAAGCAGTTAAGAAATTTTATAGGAATATTTTAGAATAATTTTTGATTCACTCTTTTAAAAAAAATATTATTCTGTTAAGTAAAAACAGTATAAAAAGTAGAAAAGATCATTTTGTGTACTTAGCAGAAGTTCTTAAATTCTTCTGAAAAATGCATTTAAGAAAAATATATTCTTTGCTATTGAAAGAACTTACTGATTAAATATATTTCATTTCTTTTTTCAAATAGATAAAAAATACTTTACTGACATTTATTGATTCATTGAAAATTTTTCAAATAAAATATTTAAGATACACTGAGTGAAACAAAGTTATTCTCCCAATGAAAAAAGGACTTTATATCAGGTAGAATTTATTAAAATACATAGAATTATTTGAGTGAAATAAATATTTTGCCTGTCATTTAAAATTGTCTGCAGGCATTTTGCTCTGTTTTATTTTGTTTCAGAAATTTTAAATGAAATTTTCGATTGGTCATGGACTTTCATAACAATAGTTTCATTTTAAAATCTCTCTGTGTGGCAGTCCATGATGGCCAAAATGATGTCTTAGCCCATTCAACAATTTTAAATTTATGCCTCTGCTCAGTGATTATTTTTATATAGGGGCCTTGTTCTGTTTTGTTGTGAGCTTCATACACGGCTAATAGAGGCTCGGCAATACTTTTACATTTTTGAGTAAAACGCAAATGCAAAGTCAGACGGCTGAAATTGCGGAATTGGTGTGTTTTGCGCCGATACTGTAACAGCTAATTACGTGCAATTTTTGTTTCATTGATTCTGTTCAGGCACTTTTGATGTTAAAGATGCACCTCGTACAGACAGGTCCGTCATTGAAAATGTCGATAAAATCACAGAAATAATCGAACAGTATGTTAGTAGTCGTAGTATCGCCCAGGAGCTAAAGATTGACCATAAAGCAGTCTCAAACCATTTGCACAAAATTGATTCAGTGCTATTTCGATGTTGGGTGCCACACCAATTTCCATGATGGGCCGAATTTCCATCTGCGTAACTTTGGCCAAACGGAGTGAAATCGACTCATTTCTTAAACGGATGGTGACTATGGATGAGAAATGGGTCACATACGACAATATTGTGGAAAACGATCGTGGTCAAAAGCGTAGAAAAGTTCAAACGGCGGCTGTGTCTTGCATCTAACGCACAATAGTGCCTACAGGTATTTGGTGGTACTGGAAAGGAATCATTTATTATGAGTTGCTTCCTTATGACCAAACACTAAATTCAGATCTCTACTGTCAAAAACTGGACCGTTTGAAGCTAGAGATTGACCAGAAACGGCCAGAATTGGCCAACAGAAGAGGTATTGTGTTCCATCAGGACAATGCCAAGCCACACACGTCTGTAGTGACTCACCAGAAACTCTGGGAGCTTGGTTGGGAAGTTTTAATGCCTCCAGCATATAGTCTGGGCTCAAATAAGCGATTACCACCTTTCGTGAATAAAGTCTGAGTGATAAGAAATTGGGATCAAGAAAAGATTGTGAGAATCGATTACTAGAGTTTTTCGTGATTAAGAACGAAGACTTCTATGAGAGAGGCATTGTGAAGCTACCTTTAAAATGGCAATAAATTATGCAACAAAACGGTGCATATTTGACCTAAATCGGACAATCAGAAATATGGTAAATAAAGTCTTGAATTTCCTGCAAAAATAATGGATTTTTTCCCCAACCTAATATATATATATATATATGTGTGTGTGTGTGTGTGCGTGCGTGCGTGTGCGTGTGTGTGTGTGTGTGTGTGTGTGTGTGTGTGTGTGTGTGTGTGTGTGTGTGTGTGTGTGTGTGTGTGTGTGTGTGTGTGTGTGTGTGTGTGTGTGTGTGTGTGTGTGTGTGTGTGTGTGTGTGTGTGTGTGTGTGTGTGTGTGTGTGTGTGTGTGTGTGTGTGTGTGTGTGTGTGTGTGTGTGTGTGTGTGTGTGTGTGTGTGTGTGTGTGTGTGTGTGTGTGTGTGTGTCTGTGTGTGTGTATATATAAACGTGAAATGGGATTCTCTCCCACACTCGTCTTGAAATCTCCGGAAATATTTGACCCAGGGAGAAATTTTGCAAGAAAAATCCTTTTGTTAAAGAACTTTCTAAGGATCGCCTAAAGATTTCGTTTTGCGAAAGTCGGAGGGTTAAGGGATAAAAAAAAATTCCCATATTTTAACTATTAGACCTACAGACTTGAAATTATGTAAATATGTTTATTTTGTTGAGTAAAGATCCACTAGAAATGGTTTTTCCAAAATTCGAGTCCTAAGGAATTACGAGGGGTGATATATATACGAAATTTGGTAAGCCCGTTTCTTTTATTGAGTAGATATCGCATTAGAATGGGTTTTTTGGAAATCGACTTCTATGGGGCTTGCAAGTTGTGGATACATTATTGATAAAAAAAATCTAGTTTTTGAAGCAATAGTCGTACAGACTTCAAATTTGGCAAACATGTTATTTTTGTTGAGTAGAGATCCGCTAATAATGGGTTTGGGGTAATAGTATTCGTAGCCACTGAATAAAAAGTGTGTTAATTCATAATGTTTGGATGCTTTTTGGGGTAGTTGCTTTATTTATAGAATTCCAAAGTTATGTGCAAAAACTCTGTATTTCCGTACCACTTTGTATTTATATTGTACTATCAATCCCGAATTAAAAAAAATAACATATTTGGTCCCAATGAATTCGTTATATCGGGGTCCGACTGTAAATTAAATTTCCCCTTACCGTAAAATCCGGCATATAACGCGCACTTTTATTGCAGAAAAGAACATCGAAATTTACGGGGGCGCGTTATACTCAGGGTAAAAAATTATAGCTCTAAAAATAAAGAGAAGATGGGCATAACAAAAAAATTAATACTTTTACACATATCAGGTCAGAGTTGTTTATTTAGCAGACTACGTTCGAATCGTATTTAAAAAGGCATAAATGTAGTACTCTTTTCATGATATTTAGTGTCCCCAGATTAGAATACATGTATAAAATTGTTTTTATGATTTGATATGACAAAAAATTATTTTTTAAATACAATATTTTTTTGGCGTGGCTCAATCTCGAATAAGCAGTTTCTTTTTTAAAATGCTTATTATACAATATATTTTGCTTCTGTATATAGTTTCAGTCTTCTGTACAGAGGTGTTCAACTATGATTTTGAAAATTCACATTATTTTCAGAGTTACAACCCAATGAAATACTATCGGCGCATTTTCTTAAATTTCTCCTTCTATTGTCGTAAACAGGATAAACCGACTTCCAAGTTGGTGCATTTCAAAAACTTAGTTGAGCCTCTGTGTACAGAGGTTCGAGCTGAATACAGGCAAAAATATTAATACAATAGAAGCATTTTTTCAATAAAAGGAGAACATTTGGAAAAAGGTTATTTTAAGTTAATTTTTTGTGAAAAGATTTCGTGCTTTTAAATAATTTTTTTATTGTAATACTATTTTAACCCCAATTTTGAGAGATTGTCTAATCTAAAATTGACGCTTAAATATCAGCAAATATTATCCATTTACATCGTTGCGAAACCACGGTTCCGAAAGTAGTCGATACTTAAAAAATGACATTCCGTGTATATACTTAAAAGATTTTAGCTCTAAAAGTACTCTATTTTCCAATTCCTACTATTAGCGCTCACTCTCTTGTATATTTATTTATTTATCTTTGTAATTTTCAATCGTTAATAAAATACATTTTAAAAGCGCTCAATTGAGCTGAAAATTCTTTTATATATAGGATTATTTGGATTTATCAATATAGTAATTTAATTATAATTACAAAAATTTAAATTGATTAAAACTTATTAGTTCAAAGAATTACAAATACAGCCACGTCGGCATCATTTTTGGAGATTTAACGACCCTTTTGGATACTTGTGTCAAAATTTGAAAAAGATTTTTTCTCATTTTAAAAGCACTTATTTGAGCTGAAATTTTCTAAACACTATTATTTTGGGTAAAACACGACAGTTTAATTGCGAATTTTACTAGTACCAATTGATTGAAAACTGAATATTAAAGAATTCAGTGATACAGCCATGTTGGTTTCATTTTGAAGCGATTTGGTTCAGAACTTAAAAGATTTTTTTTTTCCTCGCGTTTTAGCATTCAGTTGTAATTGAAATTTTTGTATACACGATTGTTTTGGATGACAATATTAATACTTTTAATGATAATTAATAAAAACTAATTACCACTTAATGTTGTGATTCTGTCATATGTGTATATACATATTTATATTAATTGTAACTATTTAATAAAAAGTAGCTTTAAAATAAAAATTTTTTCTTTGCTTGATCGCTAGGTGGAATTGACAAAAATTATTTTTTATATTACTTGTTTTTTTTCTATAGCTTGGCATAATACTTTGAATAAATGACTTTAAAACGTAAAATCATTACACGCATACATTTCAGGTTTCTTCATAAAAAAGGGATGTGGCGAATATACCTAAAATTAAAAAGCGTAGATTAAAAGTATAGGCGCGTGGTGTTATACGCCGCTGCACGATACCCCGGATTTTACGCTAATTGTTTTTTTTTCTTTCTTTCACAAAAACTTTGAAAACCTCAACGACGTTACGAAATCTGTCTCCAAAATACCTAGTGTTGCTTAAGAGTACGGTAATTAGATGTACCAAATCAAATTTTAAATTAAAACCCAACTTGTTAAAAAGGAGAACTAAAAATTATTTTGGTCGTCATATTTCTTTTCTATTTTCAGTTCTAAATAGGTTTCATGTATTGAAAATTTAGAACACAGATATACTTTAATTTTTTAAGATAAAGTCAGCAAGTAAGGTATTGTATTAATTTAATTTCTGTCTGTAAAATACACTGCAAAATTATTCATAGCCAATTGGTAAAACCAATCATAAACTTATTTTATGAACGGAACTTATTTTTATGAAAATACATCAAAACAAGCTTCGGCTAATAATTGTTTAAATTAATATTTAGTTTATTTGTTTCTTTGGACTGCTTTTGACTTTTATTTTTGCTTTCTTGGATTTAAACAGACGTAATTTTTTCTCCAAAAGTAATTTTTCTTTCTTAAGAATACTTTCTTTTCATTTCTGTTATAATTTTCAATTTGTTAACAATTTAAGTGTAATATTTCAAAAGTTTTGTTCACCGATTCCAGTAAAAAAATCACTTAAAGCAAAAAGAATATATTCGTGTTTTGAAAGTTTTGTCAAATAAAATGACGTGCATATATGCTATACAGTGGAAGAAAATATGGTTATAATATTCTTAATATCTTCTTCTTTTCAAAATAACTTTTTCATAGATATATTTAATAAGATTATAATACCCTCAACATATATTGCGTAACAAGTATTTCTTCCATAAAGCTGTTGCTATCTCTTAATAAATAAATATTACATTATTAAAATAAAGTTGTTGTTACAAAACGAGCAGACGGTAGTTCAATTAATTAATTAGAGTAAATTTTTATCAAATAATGTTCGGTTTTTTTCTTCTTTTAAAATGAAGAATTGTTAAAATAGATTTGATCTTTCTTTTTTATTCCAAAAAATATATATTATACTTCAATTATACTTGTATTTTCTGTAAAATGATTAGATTTATTCTTTGTTTTTCATTCATTCGAATACATTACAACCTGCAGAATATGGAATACTTTTTATTAGGTGTTGTTATTAAAAAAAAATGAATGGCAGATATATCAATCGTTTTCACATATTTATTACTCTTTTGTAGAATTATATGATTCGTTTGCTGACTTTTTAAAATAATATGTCGCTAAAACTGAATAAAGCTTTGGTCGTGTCATACATAATCAATTTGTTCGATAGTCAATTTTCTGTACGGTTTGGTTGATTCCGTGAAATCCTGGATATTTCTACTCAAGGAGAGAGGTTTCTGCCTAGTATCAAAAGCATAGACTTTTCTTCTGCTTGCTTGAATGTTCTTTTTTCCCTCCTTTTCTCTTTGCTGAAATATATTTTCCTTTCTTTTCCCCTTTACAGAGATGGCGTAAGTGAAACCAGCTGATTGATTTTTCGAAAACTGACAGGTATTCATCTTAAGTACTTCTTTAACTTTTCTTCACATCGATGCCTCCCCTAAAAGAAATGGTTACGAGCAGAAACAGGATTAAGGGTTTTAAATTTCTGATCTGTCATTCTACTTATAAGGACGAAAGAGCTTTACAGAAAATCATTTTCTTCGATTTTCACAATATTTTTACCGATTAATTAAAAGTTAATTTGTACTTCTTTATATATTTTATCTACATGTACGTATAAAGCCGTTATAAATCGATCTGTTAGCATTTTTGTGTTATCATTTGCAAAGTAGGTAATTGTTGCATTAAAATTCCTATTGTTTAATCAAATAAAAGAGTGTGTGTGCTTTATGACCGCACGATAGAAGTGATAATTTCAAGATAGTGTTATTTTAGGGATTAGTTAGGTGAATAAAAACAAGGGAGATATTAGTATTGTCATATAAATTATTCATTCACACAGAAGTCTGTACTCACAAAGTAATATTTTGGGGAAATATGCAATCATATTTATGAAATTGATTGTATTATAAGACGAAATCAATAGGTTTATGGTAGCTTAAATAGGTTATAAAGGACTTATATTCGAAATTATTTAAATATTTCAAAAACTCCTACAAGCGTTGTTCCGGGTACTGGTCGTGCTTTAATTTAATCATTGACATAATTAAATTGAATTTTGATTCTAAAAAATCCACTAAAAGTTTATGGATTTATTCCAGTACCCCGTATCAAAAACTATTATTTACGACTAGTATTGGTTGGCCATTCAGTAGTATGAAAGCCACTTATTATGCGAGCTGCCACAAACCTGAGCGTAACAATGCTTGGCTTTTAAAATGCATCATTCAAGTTCACCTCCAGATAAACGCGCCTTAAAGAAGTTTTCACTTCACTTAAAAAATAGATAATTTATCAAAAACATTTCATTACATTTCTTAGATTTTTGTCAACATTAATAAATTCTTGTATGCAATCTCACACAGAATTGCCATTAGAATCCATCTTTAATGAATCGACTGTTTATACAGTCATCGCCTTGTGTGTACTTTTATTATTCCTTTAATTAATAAATTTTTAAAATTTTGATTAATTTTTTTTTAAATTCGTACGTGAAGTAAGGGACAAGTTTCAAAATGATGAGAATTTGAGTTTATTTTTAACATGCCATTTTGATATTCTCTTTGACAAATGCCACTTTAAAATTTTTTATTTGAAGAATATTAGAATGAGGTTTGAATAGTCGGAAGTTTAGATAAATTTATTTATAGTAATTATTTCCTAAACTACATTTTTTAAATGTATTTGTTTTGTGTTAAATAACACTTTTGTGAAATTGAGATTTTAGGGATTATAGGATCTTTGACAAATGTCAACATTTTTCCCAAACTGAATTCTCGAATCGCAGCTAAAAGTTAGTTGTATGAGTTGAAAGTGCAAGTTGTAGTTGGTAAGTAAGTTGTCAACATTACTACATAGAACACATACACGGTAAAGTGCCGGACACCGAATGGAGAGCAAGAAAATTTCCATTGGCAAAAGTTACATACTGAAAAAGCTGGTGCCACGCCAGGCCATGCAGCGAAGCGTATTATTGGTTATCGGAAGTAAAACCACTTCCTTTATAAAATTTTTGAACAAAGGAAAACTATATCTTGTTTTTAGTTTAATTATTTTATTTGTTTTATTTAGTATAATTGTATTAACAATACATTAAAACTCCGTTTCTTTTGTGAGTTAAATAGCCGCACAAATAGGAAACCACACACAAAAAAAATATTTCAAAAAGATCATAAATACTACATATAGCAAACAACTGTAGTTGACATACTATAATTTTATTTTTAATGCGGTGGACAGGGACCGCATAAAAAGTCGCTCTAGAAAATACGTCAACTGCAGAAAAATTTATGAGAAAAGTACTTCTAAGGAAAAATAAATAATTAAATTAAGCATGGGAACATTTTAAAAACATTAATTTATTGTATACATGGAGAGGTAAGTGTTTCCCAAAATGCACATACATTATTAACTGCTACCAATCCATGACAAGTATCTTTTGTAATGAATTAGTCCTAAAAATCACTTTCGTCACTTTGAAAATACAATTTTAATTGATTTATTTTTGGCACCATAAAAGGGTAATAAGTTTTTTGCGACGACGGCTGATTGGTCAGGTGTTCAGAACGTCATGTTAACCAGATTATGTAAGACGAAGTCATTTTGCCAATTTCAAACTCTTCGGAATTGGAATCTATTTTAAGAAACATAAGTGTTGCTGATTTGTTGCAAAGCTGATCCCTGCGCATATTTTATCCATTCTCATAGAATCCGGTTCTTCTTCTCCTCCGTCTTCATATAATCTATCAAAATTATTACAATGTCACTGTCATTAGAAATATCTTCGCCTTCTAATTAAAGAGTATGTTGCTAGCGCGTTGAGAGAAAAAGCAGTTGAACGTGCATTGTTGAAAGACTGTTTATAATAAATGAATAGAGAGTCTTGAATGTAATATATATATATATATATATATATATATATATATATTACTTATAGGCTTATTACGCAGTGACAAGTAGCCTTTGGAAATTCTTTCCACATAAAAAGGAGGATAGACAAAAAATCGCACAAAAAATAAAAATCGTGTAAAAAGGACCGCAGAAAAAGAGATTTACTGGCAAGCTACGAATTATCTGTAAAAAATGTTAGTTTTTCAAAGTATCTGTATTTTTGAAAAATTAAAATAATAATATATCTGATTTTTAATATAAAAAATTTATTTGCGTGGTTAAGTTAATATTTTTCAGCATTTAATTATTTATTTTGAAAAGAAATAGTTATTGATGTAAACATAAAGACTTTAAAATTTTTCAATGCCTTTGTTCTTTTGAAAGCGAAATAATCATTGATAAAAAATGGGGATGTGAAAAATTGTGGTTTATTCTTGCAGTTTTTATGCAAACCTCTAAAACAATGATAAAAAACAGAGTTTAAAAATTCCTAAAAATAGTGACATCTTTAAATATGAACAGCTAATTGTGGTCTAACAACATTAATAAATTCCGAGAAGACTTTACGTTCGCAGTACGTATTAAAATTTAGTGTACCAGAAATTCTCCAATGTATATAATATACGTAGTAGATCCACAATGTAAATGTTTATTAAAATTGCATTTAACTTGACTTTTCAATTAATCAGAAATCTGTTGAGTTCCTAAACACTTCTTAGATACCTTATTTGTCCCTCATAGAATGAAGCACCCCTATCAACTTTACGGACATAAGATTATTAAATCCATTTATCAAACTTACATGCTCTATGCTATCATAGCTCTAGATAATAATATGCTAAAATAATCAGCAAAATATGTGTGTATGTGCTATCAAATTCAAATCCATTAACTCTTCTGTATAATGTTTGGTAAACAAAAATACTGTTATAAATTATGTGTATCCTCCAGAAGTACTTTGTTACTTTGTAAACGTCTACTCGCATATTAAATATATTTTAAAAGAGAGTATATATATGGTATATAGAGAGAGAGAGAGTATATATATATATAAGGCCTAATGGACAAAAAAAATAGCTCTCACCAAGAAGGAGTCGTCAAAATTAAATGAAATTTTTACATTCGTAATGACCACTTTTGATATATAAGTAAAAATTAGAAAATCAAAGAAAAAAAAAGATTATTTATTTCATGTTGAAAGGCAAAGAACGGAGGATATAATACCCTGTTGAAGCCCCTCTATAGCTTAAATGTACCATATACATGATCCCGGGCATTGAAGCATACAAGTTCTTCGGTACTATTCTTTAAGACATTGCCCTCGATTTGTTGTAACCTTGCTTTTTAGTTCGTTCAAACTCTCGTAAGATGCCCGTAACTTCCACTCATCCAATTATACTTCCTGTAATGACTACTTTTGATATAAGTAAAAATTAGAAAATCAAAGAAAAAAGATTATTTATTTCAGAGAAAAAGGCAAAAGAACGGAGGATATAATACCCTGTTGAAGCCCCTCTATAGCGCGAATGCACAATGCGATACGATCCGGCATTGAAGCATACAGTTCTTGTATCATTCTAAGACATTTGGTTCCCGATTTGCTGTAACCTTGCTTTAGTTCGTTCAAACTCGTAAGATGCCCAACTCACCGTCCTACCTTCATATTCGTAATGACTACTTCGATATAAGTAAAAAATTAGGAAAAATCAAAAGAAAAAGATTATTTATTTCAGAGAAAAAAGGCAAAAAGAACGGAGGATATAATACCCCTGTTGAAGCCCCTCTATAGCGAATGCACAATGCGATACGATCCGGCATTGAAGTATAAGGGTGCCCTGTACTATTCTTAAGACATTTCTGTTCCTGATTTGCTGTAACCTTGCTTTAGTTCGTTCAAACTCGTAAGATGCCCAACTCACCGTCCCAATTACATTCGTAATGACTACTTTGATATAAGTAAAAAATTAGAAAAATCAAAGAAAAGATTATTATTTCGGGGAGAAAAAAGGCAAAAAGAACGGAGGATATAATTCCCGTTGAAGCCCTCTATAGCGCAGCGAATGCACAATGTGCGATACGATCCGCATTGAAGCATACAAGTTCTTGTATCATTCTTAAGACATTTCGTTCCTTCGATTTGCTGTAACCTTGCTTTTTTAGTTCGTTCAACTGTAAGATGCCCAACCCACTGTCCCAATTTGCAGCCTTGAAATAATTACTTTCGATATAAGTAAAATTAGAAAATCAAAGAAAAAAAGATTACTTATTTCAGAGAAAAAGGCAAAAGAACGGAGGAGTATAATAATCTCTGCTGGAAGCCTTTATAGGTGCTGAATGCACAATGCGATACGATCCGGCATTGAAGCATGTGCTGTTCTGTATCACTTAAGACATTTCGTTCCCGATTTGCTGTGCAACCTGTTTTTAGTTCGTTCAAACTCAAGATGCCCAACCGGTTCCAAATGACCCAGATGCACCATTTGGAGGCGCAAATCTGGGGATCGGTCGAAGTATAGCGGGTAGTAACAGTGCGGAGATAGTCTTTGCGACACTTTTGCGCCGTGTGTGGCCGAGCATTGTCTTGCTGAAAAACGAATTCTCGGGAGCGCAAGCATGAGGGGTCATTATGTAGTTGCAGGATGTCATGGAAATGCTGAGCTGCCTGGTGCTATGGTGATCAATACTAGAGGTGACCGTGTATTGTATGCAATGGCACCCTATAACATCACACCAGCTGAGGGAGCGGTGTGTCGCTGTTAAGCAAAGGCGGCAGGATTGAGGGGCGTGTCAGAATGAAGGAGGTTTCAACACACGAATACGATTGTCATCACTGCTGATATTGAATCTGGATTCGTCGCTAAAGAAGGCCCGGTTCCAATCCGTTGCAGTCAAGTTTCCTTGTGAAGGGAACCACTCCAAACGGAGGCGTCGAGAGCAGAACACGTAATAGGCGCCACGATCCCAAATGTCCTTCAGCCAGGCGCCTTCGTATGGTTCGAGAAAACACAGAGGCTAGTAGTGAAGGTGCTACCTGTGCCTGGATGGCGGCCGATGAAGCAGTTGGATGTACGCGTGCATTTCTTACGATGTGGTGGTCTTCTCAACGACTGGTCTGTTGAGAGCGCCCTGAGCCTGGTCTTCGTGTAAATGACATCTCTTGGATCTACTGGTCACAATACCTCCTCACAACAAAATCAGAGCGGCCTAATTGACGAGCTACTCGCCTAGCTGAGCACCCAGCTTCCATCATAGCAATGGTTCTCCCCCTCAACCGGCAGTGACAGCTGCTCATATTGTCCCTCAAAACGGCTTAATGGCATGCTCCATTCTGGCTCTTTCTTGTAAGCGATCCGAAGCACACCTCAAACAAGCTTTAATAAATGTTTTATACTCCGCGGAGTATATATATACCTTATATACCTTCTGTACGTAATGCGCTATCACGATATATTTCTAATCATTTGCATATCTCCCGCTATAAAATTTCATGCCAAGTTTTCGTCACGATCCCAATTATTCCTTGGTGCACTAATTTTTGTCCAATATATTTAATGATTTATCAGCTTTTTGTCATTATTTTTAACTATAGAGTTAATTACATTATTTCGGTATATTATTCCTGAAACAATATTTGTTACGTTCTTGGCTGGAAAACAATAATAATTGAATAAAATGTACGCTAATTTTCTCTTTAGTTGTAAAAGTACTTTAAATAACAACGAAATGACAAGGTTTGTCGCCAATATTCTTAGTGTTCCTTTAGAGCAGCGATACTCAACCTGCGGCCCACTGAGCCTTTTTAAATGGCTCGATCATGACCCATTGCTCTGAGAAATTATTTTATTAAGACAATGTAATAAAAATTTGGTGTGGGAAATCCTTTGGACACAAGAACTCAAATATATCAATTTTGCTTTTTGCCGTCGATGTCGTATCATGGACCGCGAATTGATATTCTTTTTCTATTTGGAATGGTTACAGTTAGTGATAACAGACAACAGGGTACTGACACCTTAGCGTGGTGTGGTTGTTAGGAGAGGGGGCACCAGGGAAATGTCCGGCACTTCTGACCATAGTTCAAAAATTACGCCAAAAGCCTTCGTGTAGCTGAAACAGTGCGATGACGCCGCGTATATCTTACCCTACCTACGCGACAATTTTATGCGTGGAACTAATTTTGTGTGTGAACATCTTTTAATACTTTGCAAGCGAAAAATATTTGAATTATTTGGAGGTTGACTGTTTTGTAGTGAAAAATAAACATGGATCAGTACTTGTTTGATTTGTCACAAAAAAGTGCTGGATTTAAATAATACATATAAAAAAGAATTATTTAATGACATTTTTCCTCTTTCAAGAGGTGATAAACAGGCTTTATTGAATATTCTTTGTAACAGTAATAAAATATTTTTGTGAGTGGTAATCTCACATAAGTAACAAAGACATCCTAAGAAGTTTGTTGTATTATTGGAAATCATATGATACCATCTATTGAGGCAAAAATTGGGAAAAAGTGTTTCTTAAATTCTTTTAATTTAGTGTTAGTGACAAAAATAAAAAATATAAAAAAATAATTAAAAAAAGCAAAACAGAAGTTATAATATTTTGATCAATTTTCCAGATTTTAAATTTCCAATGTTATCTTGATCTTAAGCATTTCTACCCTCTCCCTGTTTAATCTCATGTTGCGGCCCGCGTGAAATAGCTAACATATGTATGCAGCCCGCGTGAAATGGCTGACGTATATATGCGGCCCAACAGAAAAAAGGTTGAGTACCTCCTGCTTTAGAGCATAACGTTAATAAAAATTAAATCAAATAAAAACTGACACCTATTTCTGAAAAGAGTATGAAGTAGTCGGTATCTTGATACTTTTCTTCCTACTTTTCTAAGGATTAAATTTGTTTCAAACATAAAAAAAATTTAGAACGCAGTTACAATTGATATTGGAGAAAAACGAAAGTAAGGAATTATACTTTATTTCTATTTTCTTCTGTCTTGTAAAATAATAATACTTCATGAAAAAATTACCATTGCCAATTTGTTAGAAACTAATCATAAACGTATTTTTTATAAACTTGAATAAAAGCGCAAATATATCAGTAAGCTCTGGCTAATAATTGAAAAAATTGTATATATTAAGTGGTTACTAGAGCGCATGACTGCATTTATTTTATTTCACTTTTTGATTTCAACAGAAATAATTCTTTTCCTAAAAAGTTAACAATTTTCCTTTCATTAAGAATACATGTTTCTTCTGTTATAATTTTCAATTTGTTAAGAATTTAAATCTCTAATATTTCAAGTAAAGAGACAGTAAAAATTGCGTGCGAATTTTGTTATATAGCTGAAAAGAAATATAGTTATAACATTCTTAGTAATCTTTTTTTTTTTCTGAAAAATAACTATTCCTTAAGGATAGTTAATCAGATTACAATAATTTTCAAAATAATATGTTGCATAACAATTAGTTATTAATAAAGCTGCTGCCATTCTAAAGGAAATAAATATTAAATTGTTAAAAATAAGTTTGTTGCTACAGACGATAATTTAATATCGTAGTAGATGCACAAGTAAATTTTATTAAATGACAATCCGACTTTTTAATCAGAAGTCTGTTGATTTCCCCAAACCTAGATACCTTATTTGCCCCTCATAGAATGAATCACCCTCTCAATTTTTACGGACATAAGATTATTAAATCCATTTATCAAACTTACGTTCATGCACCCACCTAGGATAATATGCTAAATAACAAAAAATGCTATCAAAAAATCCATTAATCCTTTTGTATAATGTTTGGTAAACAAAAATACGTTATAAATTATGTGTTTCCTTAAAGTAATTTTATTACTTTGAAAACTCTATTTATATTAAATATATTTTAAAGGAGTTTATATATATATATATATATATATATAATATATATATTATATATATATTATATATATTTATATACTCATGGAAAAAAAAATAGCTCCCCAAAGAAAAGTCGTCAAAATTAAAGTGAAATTTTACTTTTTGACTATTTTTGATATAAGTAAATGATTAAAAAAATCAAAAAAAAAAAGATTATTTATTTCGGAAAAAGGAAAAAGAACGGAGGAAAAATTACCCTGTTGAAGCCCGGCGAAACGATCCGGCATTGAAGCATACAAGTTCTGTATCATTTTTGACATTTCTTTCCCCGATTTGCTGTAACCTTGCTTTTAGTTCGTCAAACTCGTAAGATGCCCAACTCAGCCCCAAAAATACCAGATATGCCAATTGGGAAAATGGGGGGATCGGTCGGCTGGGAAGGGTAGTAACAGTGCGGAGACAGTTTGGACCCCTTTTGCCGTTTTGGGCCGGCATTGTCTTGCTAAAAAACGACCGGGACCCTTTTGAGAGTGGAAACACATGTGGTTGCAGGATGTCATGGAAATATCGCAGAGCTGTCATGGTGACGCAGATCAATACTAGAGGTGACCGTGTATTGTATGCAATGGCACCCTATAACATCACACCAGCTGAGGGAGCGGTGTGTCGCGAAGCAAAAGCAGGTTGAAGTTCCCCACGGGTTGCTACACGAATAGATTGTCATACTGCTGATATTGAATCTGATTCGTCCAAAGACGACCCGGGTTTCCCCTGCAGTCCAGTTTCAAGGAACCCTTCAAACAGGCGTCGAGGAAAACACACGTAATGGGAGCCGATCCCAAAACCCCCGCCAGCGCCTTCGTATGGTTCGAGAAAACACAGAGGCTAGTAGTGAAGGTGCTACCGGGCCCGGATGGCGGGCCCATGAAGAGTTGAAGGCGGCATTTCTTACGATTTGGGGGTCTTTCAACGCTGGTCTGTTTGGGGGGCCCCGAGCCTGGTTTCGTGTAAATGACACTTGATCTACTGGTCACAATACCTCCCCCACAAAAAAATCAGAGCGGCCTAATTGACGAGCTACCACCTGCTGACTCCCCTTCCATCATGCCAATGATTCTCCCCCTCTCAAAAGCGAATGCTCATTTGTCCTCAAAAAAACCCGCGTAATGGCATGTCTATCTCAGCCTTTTTTTGTGGACCAGCACACTCAAACAAGCTTTGGGTTTCCTGTTTTTTACCCACGGGGAATGACGTTAAATGCCCCTACCCTTATACGTAATGCGCTATCACGATTATTTCTAATCATTTGCAAACTCCCCCTATGTACCTTTATGCCAAGTTTCGTTATGATCCCGCAATTATTTCTTGGTGCACTAATTTTTTTTGTCCATGAGTGTATATTTAATGATTCGTCAGCTTTTTGTCATTATTTTGAACTATAGAGTTAATTTTTTAAAGTTATAACAATTACATAATTTCAGTATATTATTCATGAAACAATATTTGTTACGTTCTTGGCTGGAAAACAATAATAATAGAATAAAATGTACGCTAATTTTCTCTTTAGTTCAGTGCTTCTCAAACTTTCACTACTCGCGACCCAATTTTCAATCATAATTTCTATCGCGCCCCCCTTACACAATAATAATGCGCTTTGTCGCTAAAGCTACCATACGATCTTAATTATAAACGGTACAAATTCAGAAGAAAGTATTAAATTTTGTATTTGTTACTTTTAAGCAATATATATATTTAAGCAAATTACTTTTATAAGTAATATATATTTTAAACAAATTACTTTTTAAGTAATACGATAATTATCATGTTATTTTTCGTATCTATAATTTTAAATTGGAACAGATTGCAAAATGATATTTATTTAAAGATTTATTTATTTCATCATCCATTTCTAAAAGTTTAAATGTCATTAGAAAATTAGTCTAGTCTATGTTTACTTCCAGTGGCGCATCAGGGGTCGGAACCCCCAAAAGCCCTTATTTTTTCCGATTGGTTATAATTCTAAGTATATAATACGTAAAATTTAATTAAATATTTGTTATTAAAGATTAATTTTATTAATTAATGCTAATTATTTATTCAATAATTCGTTTTTTACTGTGTTTTGTTTCTGAAAATCGACAAAATCAAAAATAGCATGATACAAGAATGGTGAACTTTCAACCCCGGCCCCCTTGAAAAATTCCTGTGTGCGCTACTGTTGCTCTTCTTATCATATCCGTCACAATTAGCATTCTCGCGAACGTCTGCGTGAGTCTTGGCAAACTATCCGACATCTGCGCTAAACGTGTAATAGCAAATGTTGGTATTTTTTACCTTTGCAGACCTAGCTTATTCCCCAGGAGCTGGTATCACTTTTTAGTGCGGCACCGTATAATAGGCGATACCAATTGCCGCAAGTAATTTTGATGCCCAGTTTCCTCCTCAGAGGGAGGTACCTGAGCTCTGACGATGCAAAATTGAACTTAAGAATTTCTTTTAAGAATTTTGGCAGCCAAGCCAAACGGGCACTTCAAGGGATTTTTTACATGCCTAATATTCATTCGACATGGCCGTTCATGACCGCTGTCGATTTTCTGCATCATGAAAATCCACCGACATGGGCTGGGGTCGAACCCGCAAACTTAGGAGCAGATGGCCCGCGACAAACCAGCTACGCCACCCAGTCGGCATTTGCGGAATTGTAAGGAGAATAAAACCAAGAGCACGGCAATGAATACAAAAATGTAAAATGATTTTTTTTAATGAATGCTCATATTATAAATAGATTTAAACGAACTGTGTGTGTGTGTGTGTGTGTGTGTGTGTGTGTGTGTGTGTGTGTGTGTGTGTGTGTGTGTGTGTGTGTGTGTGTGTGTGTGTGTGTGTGTGTGTGTGTGTGTGTGTGTGTGTGTGTGTGTGTGTGTGTGTGTGTGTGTGTGTGTGTGTAATTGTAATCCTCACAAATTAGCATTTATTATTAATGTTAAATAATGAAAAAAAATGTAAAAAATACCGATAAAGAATAATTGTGTTATTTTTAATATTTAAAACGAGAAGACTTCAAAATGTTTTAACCCGGGGCAGACGCGCATTCGATACTAATGGTAATAGTCGAAGATTTTTTAACAATTATTTTTATTGTACAAAATAAAAATCACAATTCCAGTGAATAATTTAACGAAGAGAAAGGATACTTACCTACTTTCTCCATTGATAATTTGAGAAAAATTCCAATCGAACCGAATTAAAACGTTTCTAAGGTACGCGACCTTAATAAAGGACACAAATCACAGAAACTCTTCACTAACGTTACAGGAATAATATCTGCAAGCAAAACTGTCATATTTTGTTCAAATTTTTGTAGTTTGTACCCCGCGCGAACGCTCCCGGGTTAAATGTTTAATCAATGTAAAACTACGAATGTTAAGATCTAAAAATGAATTATTTAAAACGTTTTTCATCATGCTTTATATGTTTCAAAATACTATAAAAATAAATATTGGCCAAATAATCCTTCAAAATGTTTTCTCTGCTTTTCGAAATGTTATATAACTCTTTCGTATAGGCGCATTATTTACAACTTCCCTAAATGAAAAATAAAGGCATAAAAAAAGGAACAAACTAACCATAGCAGTAAGTTCGAAGGTCAAACAGATGAATTTTTTATCTTCCTAGAATATTTCTCTGGGTCTGGTTTTGTCTTTTCTCTGAAATAGTATTTTAGATTTAAAAGAGAAAACTCAGTAAAAAATCTCTCATCGTGGGATTACAGCAAATCAAACAAAATGTGATGTTTTTTATTTATTTATAGGATCAGACAGCTAATGAATGTATCGAAATGAAAGCTTTTATGTTTGATGAAGTAATATAAATTCTATCAGTGTAAATGTGTATTTCTTATTATGTCAGAAAGTATTTTCTTACTTCATTACAGTAAATTAATTTTTTTAATCTTTTATTTTCGATATGCTCGCGCCCCTTGAAAGGTTATCGGCCCCCAGGGGCGCGCCCCACACTTTGAGAAACACTGCTTTAGTTGTAAAAGTACTTTGAATGACAACGAAATGACAAGATTTGTCGCCAATATTCTTAGTGTTCCTTTAGAGCAGCAATACTCAACCTGCGGCCCACTGAGCCTTTTTAAGTGGCCCGATCATGACCCATTGCTCTGAGAAACTATTTGTGGCCGCGTTAGCCGAGTGGTATAGGTATCGGACCGTGGCTTGCCTTGTTACGAGTCCGAGCCCAGTACCACTAAAGACCCGCCGTGTAGGGCAGCGATGCACGTTAAATCTGTCGAGAGCTGAAACGTCCTCCCGTTGGTGTGGTAGTTAGGAGAGGTGGTGCCAGCTCAGGTGTTGACCACGTCACTTGACCATGGTTCAAAATTACGTGGTCCGTCGCCAAAAGCCCTCGTGTTGCTGAACAGTGCGACGTTAATATTCAATCAATCAATCAATCTGAGAAATTATTTTATTAAGACAATGTAATAAAAATTTGGTGGGAAATCCTTTGACACAAGAAATCAAATATATCAATTTTGCTTTTTTGCCGTCGATGTCGTACGACCGTGAATTGATATTCGTTTTCTATTTGAAATGGTTACAGTTAGTGATAACAGACAACAGTGGGTTATCGACAATTTTATGTGGTGTGGTTGCTAGGAGAGGGGGTGCCAGCTCAGGTATCGTCTCGTCACTTGACCATGGTTCAAAATTACGCCAAAAGCCTTCGTGTAGCTGAACAGTGTGACGTGTTAATATTCACTCACACTCGCGACCATTTTATGGGTGGAACTAATTTTGTATGTGAACATCCTTAATACTTTGCAAGCGAATAATATTTGAATGATTTGGAAGTTGACTGTTTTGTAGTGAAAAATAAACATGGATCAGTACTTGTTTGATTTGTCACAAAAGTGCTGTATTTAAAAAATACATTTAAAAAGGAATTATTTAATGACATTTTTCCTCTTTCAAGAGGTGATAAACAGGCTTTATTGAATATTCTTTGTAACAGCAACAAAATATTTTGTGAGTGATATTTTGTGAGTCACATAAGTAACAAAGACATCCTAAGAAGTTTGTTATATTATTGGTAATCATATGCAACCATCTACTGATGCAAAAATTGGGAAGGAGAGTTTCTTAAATTCTTTTAATTTAGTGTTAGTGACAAAAATAAAAAATATAAAAAAATAATTAAAAAAAGCAAAACAGAAGTTATAATATTTTGATCAATTTTCCAGATTTTAAATTTCCAATGTTATCTTGATCTTAAGCATTTCTACCCTCTCCCTGTTTAATCTCATGTTGCGGCCCGCGTGAAATAGCTAACATATGTATGCAGCCCGCGTGAAATGGCTGACGTATATATGCGGCCCAACAGAAAAAAAGGTTGAGTACCCCTCCCTGCTTTAGAGCATAACGTTAATAAAAATTAAATCAAATAAAACCGACACTCCACTTTGAAAAGAGTATGAAAAAGAGAGAAGTCGGTATCTTGATACTTTCTCCTACTTTCAAGATTCAATTTGTTTCAAACATAAAAAAATTTAGAACGCAGTTACAATTTAAATTTTGAGAGAAAAAACGAAAGTAAGGAATTATACTTATTTCATTTTCTTCTGTCTGTAAAATAATACTTCATGAAAAAATTAATCATTGCCAATTTGTTAGAAACTAATCATAAACGTATTTTTATAAACTTGAATAAAAGCAAAATACATCAAAATAAGCTCTGGCTAATAATTGAAAAATTGTATATTAGTTACTTGTTACGACTGCATTTATTTTATTTCACTTTTTGATTTCAACAGAAGTAATTCTTTTCCTAAAAAGCAATTTTCCTTTTCATTAAGAATACATGTTTCTTTCTGTTATAATTTTCAATTTGTTAAGAATTTAAATTCTAATATTTCAAGTAAAGAGACAATAAAAATCGCGTGCACTTATGCTATATAATGGAAAGAAATATAGTTATAACATTCTTAGTAATCTTTTTTTCTGAAAAAAATAACTATTCCTTAAGGATAGTTAATCAGATTACAATAATTTCTCAAAATAATATGTTGCATAACAATTAGTTATTAATAAAGCTGCTGCCATTCTAAAGGAAATAAATATTAAATTGTTAAAATAAGTTTGTTGCTACAGACGATACTTTAATGAATTCTGGTAAATTTTTATAGAATAATGACCGACTTTTTCTTTTTTTAAATGAAAAATTGAAGAACCATTTTTTCTGGATTTATATTTTATACAAAATATACACAAAAAGTAATTTTCCATTTCTTAAAAATATTTCTTTTCCGTTATAATTTTCTATTCGTGAAAAATTTAAATTATTGTATTTCAAGTAGATTATTCAAAGACCATAATAAAGCATCAAACAAAGAAATTAAACTCTTATATTGAAAGTTTTATCAAATGAATCATGAGGATATTTGCTATACAATGTAAGAAAATATGGTTATAATATATATTCTGAGGTGTTTTTTTTTTAAAAAAAAAATAACTGTTTCATATAAGGATAGTTAATAAGAAAGATTATAATTGTCAAAATAATATGTTACATAATAACTAGATCTTCAAAAAGCTGTTGTCTCATTCAAATGGAAAAAAATTTTACATTATTAAAATAAATTTGTTGCTATAAACGTGCAGATGAAAATTTATAATCAATTCGTATAAATTTTTATTGAAGAATGTCTGGCTTTTTTTTTAAATAAAGAATTGAAGAAATATTTTTGCTTCATTTATGTTTTACACAAAAAATATGCATCATATTTCACTTCATGTTTCATATTTTAACGATGATTAGTTTTATTTTTGTCTTTCAATTCCATAAAAACTTTTACTCGCATATATTACAACTTGCAGAACATGGAATAACTTTTAAAAAGTGTTTTTTATTTCAAAAATGGAAAGCAGAAATGAAGCGTTTTTATATTCATTCATTTTTGTAGGATTCTACGATTTGCTAGCTGAAGTTTTTGAAAGATAATATGTGCGCCGGGAAAGAAACTGTATAAAGATTTCGGATACCTACATAATCAAAATGTCTTACAGTCAATTTTTATACGGTTTGCTGATTCAGCAAAAATGTTATTTTAATTACAATGAAGCTCTGACGTACAAAGAAAATACTTTTTCTTCTGCTTTCTTGTAATGTCCTTTTTCTCCTCCTTTTCTTTGCAAAAGTATATCCTTTATTTTTTTCTTTCTTTTTCATTTACAAGATGGCTAAGTGAAACAAATTGATTGACTTTCGAAAGCTGACAGGTATTCGTAATTCTTTAACTTTTCTTCGCTTCGGTGTCTCACAAAAAAAGGGCTACTGCAGAAACAGAATTAAGGTTGAGATTTCTGGTTCGTGATAATTCTCAGTTTATTTTTTGGG
>BMAV01018217.1:0-18099 GCA_019973955.1 Trichonephila inaurata madagascariensis
CATTTTTTTTTCCCCGCGCCAGGGGTAAGTCTTATTTGCACCATAATGAATTCTATTTAATCTCAATTGCCTCCCTTAAAGTAATGTGATCTAACTTTCCTATTCTTCCGAAATATGTTTATCTAACTTTCCTATTCTTTTGAAATATTCCCCATGTAAATACTCCCCTATAATTCTTAATAAATTATTTAGTTTTCAGCTAGTTTCTTTCTTGAACTATGTTGTCTATTTTATTTCGAAATTAACTAACACACCCTAAAACCCCTAGACACCACGCCATAAAAACCCCGCCATCTGAAGAATCCAATCTTTTTGGAAGATTTCGGTTGGATTCCCACATACATATACATATACATTACATACTTTCAATAAAAAAGTATATTAATCACTTGAATTAATGAAATTATATACTGATGTATAAAACAACACTTTGTTATTAACAGATTTCAGCCTTTATTAGTATATGTATTTTTATGTTACTAATAATTTTTGAACTATGCATTCATTGAAGATATTTAATTAACATAGTAAATCTTTTATAAACCAATAGAATTTATTGGATTTTAAAAATATGAAGAAGTCAACGAGCTAATTCTTTGGGATGATAAAAAAAAATTCTTTGGGAGGAGTAGAAATTACTTTCAAACAGCTAAAGGAAACACATTAACAGCTGGAAGGCACAAGTTTTTTTTACATAATGTACGATGAGCAATATTCGTCTTTGAACAGTGAAGAAGGGCAAAAGCGCGGGGATCAAGCATGTCCTAATACCACAGATTGGGCTTCTTTACCTTCCCCCTCCATTGTGAAAGGACCAAGAGGGAGACACCAGATACATTTTTTGTCTTCAGTTGCTTCCCTAAAGAGTTTATGTCGTCTAAAATGGAATTCTTAGTACACAGTTTTGTCGTATTTTCATAAATACCAGAAATAATAACATTAATATATAAAATAAGAAATGGAAATGTGGTTAAAAAAGATTATAACAATTTATGAAAAAGTGCTCTAATGGCCATTATCACAGAAAAATGACGTTTTCTTTTTAAAGATTCGTATCGAAACTTATTATGTTCTTGATGAGTAATTCTTATAAGGCAATTCAGAAATTCAAATTTAAGTACAATTTATTTCCAGGACCGATCCTTGCAGGTGTGCAGCGCGTGCCCCGCACGCGGGCGGCCGCTGGCCGCCTATAATTCTGTCGATCAAGCAAAATTTTTTGTGAATTTTTCAAAATAAAATTTATAATAAAATAATTTATATAGTTATTGAATTTTAAATAGTTATTGAAAAATCAAAATAAGTCCCGATTTCCCGATAGTATAACATATTTCGAGAAAAATAAGAATAGACTTCAAGCTCTGAGAAACATTCCTTCTCATCAGGGGTGTAGCCTGCCTTATCAAGAGGCTAGTATCAATGATCCGGGCCCTCTAGCTACAGGGGCCCCAGACGTGAGTAAGCAAAAAGTCGTAAAATGTTATTAATGGTCATATTAAGAGTTCCTTTCTACGTTTATAAAATAGTATGTCACTGGCGTCAAACGATATAAATTATTCGTGCGCATTCTGAATCTCAGGACCCACAGTAAAAAAGTTTAAAAGCTGGTAAAATTACTCAAAATAATGAGAAAACAAAGAATGGTATGTGGTCAGAAAGCAGGAAAAACTTCTCATTCAAAGCGGTTCGACAAAAAGATCGTTTGAAGTGAAATACAGATAACATTTGGGATGGGAAAAATCCATTCATAATGTTATTTGCTTGTAAATGAAAATACCCCCTTTATCTGTTGATTGATTGACTGTAATAAAAGTCGCACTAAGAAGCTACACGAAGGCTTGGCAGTTGGAATTTTTTTAAGAAATTGCCCAGTGAAAGATGTGACGTCTCTCGCGTTCTTCTTCTAACATAACTCCTACGTTCTTTGACGGCCACGATTAATGGCAAAACTTTTCCAACCCAATACCAAGTAGAGAAACAGGGCGAAAATGCAAATAAGATATACTTTAAAAGGATAGAGTGTTTAGTGAGATATGACGGCAATCTTAGAGATAACTTAGTGCGGAACAGTTCGGAACAAGTGTTAGACGACCTACTCGCAAGGAAGAAGGATACGCTCATCGTCGCTAAGAATAATAATTATAAGAAGGAGTAATAGTACTTGAATATACCTATCTACTAGTAGCAGAATAAGTGAGTCTTCAACCAAGGTAGGAGGGTTACTTTATAAAAGGTAATATTTTGTATAGGAAGTTAGATTAGGCAGATAATTAAATATAATTAAGATAAGTGATCTAGTTTTGGATCGACTTAAATATTCAGTTTAATTTGTGGCTTATTCTCACTTAAAGAAAGTTGTTCTTTAGAATTAAGTAATTTAAGTTATTCTTAATAAAAGTTGTGTTAAGAATTACAAAATGTCTCATCTTTTAGATAATCCCACACCTCTAGCTTACGCGGATCCAACAAGACATAGCTATCGCAGGATGGCTGTCACAAAGAGAATATTAGATTTTATTTATTTCAGTTCTCTTTTATTTCTGTAACAACCAAAATACCGAATGTGTATTCAGTCAGCAAGGGATCTGCTTCCCGTTCCGAGAAAGATCTGGCCCATAAGCGCCAGAAGTCTTCTGTCACCCTCCAAATCTATAGTTAATTATTTTTTTAACGAGTATCAGGAGTTCTTAACGCCGGTCCCATGGGAGAAGGGGAAAGGTGGCGTTAAGGAAGAATTTCGACATATCGGACTAAAGTGATGAACATCACGATGAAAATTTATGACATGCTTAAGGACGAATCAAAAGAATGAGGCAGAATGCCCCTCAGAAAAGATCCCTTTGAAGAAACTGAGGAAATTTTGCGTCAATTTGACTTCAACAAATTTCTGTTAGCTTCCTGCGCTTACAAGAAAAAAAATTCGGAACAACAAAAATGGGTTAAACGACAAAAAGGTAACATTTTTCACTTTCAAATTCTTTTTTTCGATTTTTAAGATTTAATGCCCAGGTATTTTAATCATCGCTTAAGACAAAGTAAAAATTATTTTGTTGCATTTATGCTATTACTATTTTATTTTATTTATTTTCGTTTTTCATTTATAGATATAAATAACTGTCATCAAATTCTTAGAATGCTTTCATGTTGATTAACATATTTAAGTGTATGTTTTCGTAGCAATAAATTTCCGGGAAAACTTAAAACATTTTATTTGGCATTATTTTTCAAAATGAAAGAATATTATTTACCTCTCGTATAAAAATAATTTCTTTAGTCACTTATGGAAAACGGTAGTAGTTCATTTTAAAATACAAAACAATAATGAGCCTGTGAGTACATTCATTAATTATGTACCATACTTGAAAGGATCCCAACAATAGCTCGAAATTGAAATAAAACGTAGTTATATTTATTTTTTATTAGTTTGTTTGTAATCATAACGTATTACGATAATTTTGTTTAGTAATAAATGAACCAATCTATAATTTCTAAATATTTAATTTAAATTGCTTCAAACTGTGAAACGAATTTTAAAGAAATAAAAATGCGTTAAGTTTACTTAAAGATACACAGACATTTTTTTTTCTTTTTATTGAGGTAACATGTGAAATAAACACATAATTTTCTAATATAATCTAAGACTGCTAAGAGAACCATTATTTTGTAGGATTGAATTTGAAAGCACTTAATTATTTTTTTTTTGCATTTATTGCTGTTTTAAGAGTGATTTGCACGATATCTTCTTGATTAAGTTCTTTTTCCCAGAAATTTGAAAGAATATTTAATACAACCTAATAATTAATTATGTGTATAATCAATTATAAAAATACTTAAAAATCGTATCATTTCTTTAAAATATTGTATAGCATTCTGTATGCTTCTAATAAAGTTAATCAAAATTTATCTATAACAATCTATAGCAATATTTAAAATCTTTAAAAAAGGCAACAATAAGGATGTCAGAACTATGGCCGAAATTTCTTGTAAAAAGCATTTAATGAAAGGTTTATTTTTACAGAACAATAATAAATGTTGAAAAATATAGGTAATATTTTTTTAGTTGAACCTAGTAGTATAAAACTATTTAATTAAAGTGATAGCAAAATGCATTACAGAAATAAAATATAACAAAAACACAATTTATAAAGTAGATAAGAGAGTGAGATTTCAAACAAAACAGAAATGTGAAAAATTATTCAATACGTTGTACGGTTGTGCAATCTTGAGTATTTTTAATGTAATTAAGATATAAATTTAGTTATAAAAATTTTTTAATTTTTTTTGTGACATGTGGCCTTTGTCAAAAAGTTTTGACTTTCCTTAGAAATATCAAATTATTCTAGAAATGTTTTATTGTTCTGTTTAATCTCAAAGTATTAAGATATTTTGAAAAACAAACATGTATAATAATAGTATTAATGTTTTTTTAACATATTTAGAAACTTTAAAAGGAAGCTTTACAAATTCAGAGTATTGGGATTGTGTTTGTTTCTAGTTTTTTCCTAGAATTTTTTAAAAAAAACCTTAGAATTTTTGAAAGCTTACTTTTGGTGACATTTAATAATTTTGACTATAAGTAATTTGGAAGCTAAGTTACGTTTGTTCCAGAAATGAAACTATGATTTCTATAAGGGAAAAAAAGAATTCAACAAAATATGTTACTATTAAATCAGAAATTTGATAATTCAGTCGGAAAATTTGAAAAAAAGATGAAATGTAATTTTTTGAGAGTTTGGAAAAAAAATTAAAAAGCTTAAGATTATTATTTTAATTTTCTAAATATTTAATGGAAAAAATTTACAGTTTGCAATAATAAATAGAAAACTTTAAGGCGATATGGTACCCTAAAAATCATCAAACTGTCGATTTTTTTTATTGGCTTATATGATGCTTTTAATCTTTCTTAATGTGTCTGCAAAATTTCAGAGTTGTATCTATATTTTTTATTCAGTTATTTATCCTTTTTTGCTGCATGTCAGTAGACTAAACAAAGCTGCCACGCCCACTTTTCAGATCGTCTGCTAGAAAGAGCCTGATAAATAAGGAACTAATTTTTTTTACTCCACGCTGATTAGTGTTTAAATTTAAATAAATAATTGTTTTGTTTTGATTATATGGGGAGTTATTCTACTGCGTTTTGAAGTTCTGTTCCTACAAATTTAACTATATTTTTGTTCTCTGTGTTCTGAAGAGTAAGAAAAGTTGCTTTACGACAAGGAATTTGGTGATTTCTCCAAAAAGTTAACATGCCTATGCCTAAACAACGTACTAAATCTGCCACAACGAAAGCTTTGAAGAGGTGGTTTTCAGATGCTAAGACAAGTTCAGAAGTTTCTCAAAACACTAACTTGAGGTGTGCAAAACTTGAAGAAGAATGCAATACTTTTCTCGTTTGGATGAAAAATATACTGGTATACCCAGATCTCCAAAACATACGTCATTATTGATATAAATGCATTAACAAATCTTTTTAAAAATACTCTATGTAATACTTGCAGAAATGCTTTTTGCAGTAAATTTTGGAAAAGCCAATGGATTTTGTGAATATATTTTGGAAAAAAAGAGTATGAATATTTGTGTACATTTGTTTATTATAGTAGTATAGAACGGGCATGAAATAAACTCTAAAATGTGTGTGTAATTTTTAAAAAATTGTTAAGATAATGTTTTATGAAATATTGACCTTTTTTTTTTATATATTCATTATACAAGTATATTCTTTTATTCTTGTATATTTTTAAAAAATTGTGGTAAGCAGTTTGAAACAAACTAATTAACATTACATAAAATTTTCCCAGATTATTGGAGGAATTTTTTATCATGCTATTTAAGAATGAAAACTTTAAACTCATTTTTCTCCTGTTGAATTTTTGTACATTCACTGTTATTCAAAACCTAAGGCTTTTTGATAATTGAAGTAAGGGTTTGAAACTTTTATACATATTTTGAAATGTATGTTTTGTAAAACTGTGCATTGAATTAGCTCTAACATGTTTAGCACTTTTTCTAAAAATTTCAAAATCAAAATTAATGTTTTTTCGAAAATTTTTGTAAGTTTAACTAAAAAAAATTAATAAAAATTAAAGAGCAGTAGCAGAAAAAACCCATGCACAGTTTTATGTAGTATATTATAAGGTACTTGGAAATAAATTTTGAAAGAAAAGAAACATATTTAAAAAGCCTTAGAGTTTAAAAATGTTTAAAAAAATTTAAAACTTTAAATTTTAAAACATTTTGCAACAAATTAAAAAATTTTTTGTATGGGAAATTTTTATTAAATATTAACCTTTATAAAATACAATTAAAACCAAATATCAAATATTAAAATAAAAAAAATTTTAAAGATGGTACCATATCGCCTTAAAAAGTTTGAAAATTTAAATTCGATTAAAAAGGAATTACGTTATTTTTTAATTCGAAACTTATAACTTTATTTTCAAGTATTCACAGAAATTCCTAAGACGCTGCTAGAGAGAAATAAATTATATGACTCGGGAAACGGAAATCCTCCTCGGCAGCCCGGGGCTTTGTTAACATTGAAGTTTCAAAAGAAATGGTCTCGACTTTCCTAATGTAGGGATTAAAAATATTTTTAACTATACCGATATAGAATGCATCAGGTAAGAGATCTTTCTGAGTTTTTAAACCCCGCACTTCCCGCGCAGAATATGTCATACCCACCGTCTACCTTTTAACGCTTCTTCTAAACCTTTTTGGAAAATTGATGGTTTCTCATGTAGCTGACTTTAAGATCATGTCCTTTGAGGGGTCTTAGCTTGTAGGCGAGCTCTAAATATATATTTTGGATACCGCCTCTTTCGGGTATGTCTACCTTGCGCGTGAATCGCCTTACAGTTCTGAATGCATGACACGTTTAAAAAAATCCCTTATGCTATGGCGTATTCTTGTAGTTATGATGAAGTAAACCCCTTGATACATATTTTAAAAGATATAGTACAACAGTATTTTCGGATGAAGAAATTCTGTTCGTGATTATGATGAGGAAGAATGAAATGATGAAGAGTACAACAGCAAATATGATTCCTCCACTGGAATCGATCGAGATTTAGAAGAGGGAGACAGTGTTGAAAATAAATGTTTTATATGTATAGACTCTTAAAAATTTGGGAAGAACGTGGCTTTAAAGGAGACAACTGGTACACATACCTTATCCACTTTCAGATGAACTTTTGAAAAGAAAAAAAACCCCTATTGTTAGAACAATAAGAGAAAATAATTAAAAAAAAAACATTCTAAAATAAGATATAGACGGTATACAGCTCTTCAATGAAATAACTTCATTCATAGATATTTTTCCTGGTAAAAAAACAGCCGCCTGAGAGTTAGAAATTATAATGAAAAATGATCTTAGTCTTCCCAATAATGTGACACAAGAAAGGCTTTCAGATTTGGCCATAATCACAATTGAATCCGAAATCTCGGAAAAAATTGATTTAACCGAAACTATTAACAAATTTGCTTCTCAGAAAGCCAGAAAAGTTATTTTATAGTTACAGTAAAATCCGGCGTATAACGTGCCCCTAAGCATATTCGACGTATAACACGCACACCCTCTTTTACGAAGAAACCTGAAATGCATGTGCGCAGTGATCTTATGTTTTGAAGTCCTTTATTCAAGTATTATTCCAAGCATTAGTAAAAAATAGTGTACTTTCAGAATTACCCTTTAAGCTCATAAGGAATGTTATTTCTTTCACAGAGATAGAGTATTTCGATATATGTAAAAGTCTGATCTTTTTCTATGCTCATCTTTTTGTATTTTTAAAGCTCTCATTTTTATACCCAGTGTATAAGGCGCACCCATAAATTTAGGTGTTATTTTTTGTGTTAAAAGTGCGCGTTATACACCGGATTTTAAGGTATAGTTTATTACTTAGTCTTAGTAGAGGGATTGATTTATATACTTTTCATTTCACGAGATTTGTGCCTTATTATTTATTTTGATTAGATTGTATTTTTTGAGTAAATTCTGTTGTTTTGCTTTTTTATAATTATTAAATGTTTATTTTTATTTTAAAGGTTATGTTTTTGTCAGTTTATTATTTTGATAAAGTATTTTGTCGCTATTATAACTCATTACCTGACCAAAAATGAAGTTCTTATTAATGTGTTTTACTTTTTATTCTTATATTAGTAGATGAGTTTTTAACGTCACGTTAAGTATTAGTCAAAATATGAAAAGTTCTCTAGGGGGGCGGCACATTAGGTGTTTGCACGAGGGCGGCCGATACCCTAGGATCGGCCCTGTTTGTTTCTACCATCTACATTTTCTTAAACAGGATACCACATAATGTAACCTATTTTCTGGGTTACTACATTAAATGAAGCTGTTATTTGGTTACAAACACACACACACACACATGCGTAAAAATTAAACAATATGTTTGAAATGAATTAGGAAAGGAGCTTATAATTTTCTTTGAGACAAAAATCGTTTTAACCTACAATTATATTATATAGAAGCTAATCTCTTATTGTTATCTAATGACATAAAACATCAAATTATTATTATTGTTTCTAAAATAATCAATGACAGTATGTGACTTAAAACTTGAATTTTCTTTTTACATGTACAACATAGAATATGTCAGGTGTATTGTTATGCGACACTTTTATCAACGATGTAATTCAGAATTCGAGGAATGTGTAATTATTCGAATCTCGGCGTACACAGGAACGATGAATAGTGAGTGAATATTAACGTCGCACTGTACAGCTACACGAGGGCTTTTGGCGACGCGGGCCCGTAATTTTGAACCATGGTAAATGACGCGGACGACACTGGGCTGCACCCCTCTCTCTAACTACCTCACCACACCAACGGGAGGACGTTTGAGCTCTCGACAAATTTAACGTGCATCGCTCCCATACACGGCGGGTTTTTAGTGGTACTGGGCTCGAACTCGTGACAAGGCCAGCCACGATCCGATACTTTAACCACTCGGCTACCGCTGCTACATGTCATGTTCAACCTCCTCCAGTTGGTGTGGTGTGGAAGTTAGTAGAAGGGGGAGTAGCTCGGGTGTCGCCCACGTCACTTGACTATGGTTCAAAATTTACGTGGTCCATCACCAAAAACCCTCGTGTAGCTGTACATGCGACGTTAATATTCACTCACTCAACCCTTATTAAAAGCTGTACTTTTATGTTATTAATAATTGTGCAAAATTTGTAATAATTGTGCGGTTATTGAAAAAGATATTTAATTAACACCGTAACTCTTATAAAAATCAGTTCAAATTATTGGAATTAAAAAATATGAAGTGACCGAAACTGATTGTTTCGGATAACAATGAATAAATAAATAAATAAAAGTTTGCTCCCATAAAAATAATCTTGAGATACCGCTGTATAATCTTTTACATTAATGAAATTTCTTCTAGGTTATTACGAGTTTGTTCAAACTGTGCATACACTGCTTTAACCGAATCTATTTTAGCTTCCCGACAGGTATCGCAAGATTTTCTTAGAGTAATGCTTAAATGCTTTTGTAGAATTTCCCATCTTTGTAGATGCAGAAAATAAGCATCCAAATATCTATTCCCAATTTTTATAGTACATATTATTGAAAGTGACATCACAAAGTAAAAAATTAAAAGATGATAGGCAAGGTGATAGGTTTAGAGCAATTATTCTAGATCTTACACCTTTATATTTCCATTTCATATTGCTGCCCTTTTGTCATATTCCTGTCATCTACAATTCATATCTAATTCTAACTCCCTTAACCAGGGGTCGGCAACCTGCGGCTCGCGAGCCACATGCGGGTCTTTGGATGTGAAGCTGCGGCTCTTTTTCCATACGCAAATATTATTTATTTTATCAAAAACCATTTAAAAATCGTTCTGAATCGATTAACGAGGATTAGGCATCGTTTCTATCTCTCAGCCACTTGTACTCGCTTTTCACCGCAACCCTCCCCGTAACCCGCTTCGTCATTGACGTCAGTCCGTCGGAAGCTCTCGAATGACGCCTTCGTTGGATGTTTCTATGTAGGTTTTAATTCGCTTTCGAAGCAAGACAATTTGGTATCTTCACCAGTGCTTTGGCTGCGACGTATAGTTTGTTGTTTCAAGTACAAGAATTAGAAGCGAATTATCTTCTCAAAGGTATATATGTACATATATAATAATAATAAAAATAATAAAACACACAGAAGTAAAGGTAGGTAACATAATAAGTATTATACTTTTAAAATACATATTATATACATATTTTTTTTTCCAAATAAGATACGTAACTACTTTTTTTTAAATCAATAAAATTGTCAAAAGAAACAAGTACTTATTTGGATATTACCACGAAAGTGTTTTTTTATTAAAATATATGTTTAATAACCTATTTTATTATTTATCTATTTTATAGCTTTTATTATTTAAAAATTAGAGTTAAAATAATAATTATAAGTGTAAGTACCTATAAATTGTTATTTAATAAACCTATTTTCGAACTCTGAGGATCAAAGTAGGTAGGTATTTGCAGTTTTAGATCGTTTATATGTTTGGCAATTTCCATTGATTTCGATATAGCTGGGCATAACACCTTTATTCGTAAACTAAGTACCTAATATTTGCCCCCCCCCCAAAAAAACCCCTTAAAATGTGCAGATTGCAGTCCGTTTTTGCCAGTCGGCGATCACCGCACACGGGAGGCAACCACAGATGCCACGAAACTATGTACTTATAGTCAATCAGTACGTGAGAGAGAGAGACCAAAAGTGTTTCGTGTCTAAATTATTTATCTTAATAATTAAATTATTAGAGAATTATTTATTTTATTTAGGTAAGTATTTTTAATTGGGAAATATCGTTGTAAAATGTTTTTTGATGTATTATGTTTCATTACGCCCAGCTTCTCGTATGTATTTACGTAGGTATATGTTGACATAGTAAATAAAAAATGCAAAACTTGTCATCTTCTGTTTTGGATACTTAAATAATAATTTTAAAAATTTTTTATTGCAACTTCACCGCAAACATGGCATCTACAATAAAAAAGAACTGAAGAAGAGCATCGAGAATTCAATCGGAATTGGACGGAGTCGTTCGCTTTCATATGCAACTCAGATGGTCTTCCGACTTGTCTCATTTGCCACGAAAAACTACCACACAATAAGAAATCAAATTTAGAGAGACACTTCACTGCAAAATATACTCAGTTTGCTAGTAAATATCCAGCCGGCGAAGAACGAAGAAAAGCTGTCGACGAGCACCAAAAACAAAAACAGCAATCAAGTTCCATGTTAAGTAACTAGACGCAATCTACAAGTAATGTCAATCTGGCAAGCTTCGCGGTGTCACTAGAAATTGCAAAAAAAAAAGCAAACCCTTCACAGACAGTGAGTATGTCAATGATTGCTTTATACGTACATCTGAAGAACTGTTTCGTAATTTCAAAAATAAATCAGAAATTTTGAAAAAACAAAGATTTGCCACTATCTGCTAAAACAGTACGATAGAATAGCTAAAATGTCTTCAAATGTAACATACACTCTATAAAAAACAACGATTCAAGGGAGTTGCCTGATTGTTTGAAATTTCTATGCAAATACATTTGTACTGAACATGCAAATGATTAAAATTTAGTGTCCAATCCTGGGAGTCCCAGTCCAGCATCGGGATTACGCACTCAGCAGTGTCTATAAGAAGCGATTCTCAATCTGATGGTCAAAATTTCTGTAGCATTGTGATTTAAGGTACCTTTCAACGACTGAAAAAATGTCTCGCCGCAGGATTTGAGCTCATTACGAGCAACTGTCAGAGTTTGAAGAGTCGTATCATTGGTTGAAAAGGCGGGTTTGGGCAAATTGGAGAATCGCTCGTCATATAGGTCGAATCGATGCTGGCAAGAATGGGTGGACAGTGGTAGATTTCAGCGTCATGATGGTAGCGGTTGACCTAGGGCCACAGCAGATCGGGAGAACAGATTGATTGTCAGATCAGCTGTCACAGCGCCTGATTCATCGTAATCAACCAACAGACAGGTGACCCGCACACGAGTGTCCGCCATGACCATTCACAGACAGCTGATAGAGAGAAAATTACGCTCGTACCGACCGCTATGCCTCCTGCCAATCACGCCTGCACACAGTCGAGCCAGATTACAGTGGTGCTGGGCTCTGTAAGGTTGGAATCATGCTGAATGGGTACGTATGGTGCTTAGCGACGAATCCCGCTTCCAACTGTGTCCTGACGATAATCGAAGACGTGTCTGGAGACGACCAGGGTAGTGTGCCGATCCTGCTTTCACTATTGTACGCCACACAGGCCCTCAACTAGGAGTTACGTTCTGGGGTGCCATTTCTTTTGACAGCGGACCCCTTTTGGTCGTCATTGGGGGCACAACCTCCAAACACAGCGGTACGTCGCGACATTAGGGAACTGTTTTGCACCGTTCTTTTGCAGTACCCTGGCCATATTTCTTCGTAACGCCAGAACATACAGCACGTGTTGCTGGAACTGTCTTTTCAACTTGTCAAATCTTCCTGCCAGCCAGATCCAGATCCCTCTCCATCGAGCATGTCTTGATATGATGGAAAAGGGGACTGCATTTATTAGGAAATGTTGATAACCTAACCCGACAATTGAGCAAATTTGCAAAAAAATACCGCAGGAGACCATGGTCTTTATCCTCTATGTCCCCTCGTGTGGCAGCTTGCATCCCGGGCTAGAGGTGGGTCATCTCCTTATTGAGCCCCGTTACTTTGTAACTATGTAACTCTGAAATAAATCATTCACTTTTTCCGAAATTTTAATAATTTCTATTCTGTACATAATCTTTCTACCCACTAATTTTTGTTTCTATCAGACAACTCGATCTTGGTGCATCGTTCTTTTTTTTTTTTTTTTATAGAGTATATTTGCAGGTGGAAAATATTTAACTTTTTTCTGCCTTACACTTGCTATTTAAAATGAGTCTTGGGCATAAAAGACATGGCACAAGTTGTCCTTTTTGTCAGGTATATGTCTTCCCACAGTCCAAAAGAAGAGCTTTTAGGATTGCTACCGCTCTCGGGACAAACTAAAGGGGAAGATATAGCGAATGCAGTGCAAAAATGCCTTGAAGATAATAAGTTCAATTTAAATAAAATCGTTTCAATAGCAACTGAGGGAGTCAGAAGTATGACAGGAAACAATAAAGGGACAACAACGATTCTTCAGAGCAAAATAAACCACGAAATCCTTGCATTTCACTGCATAATACACCAAGAAGCGTTTTGTGCCCAAACATTTCCGGTCGAAAAATTTGAGGTCAGGAATTTGGTAATCACACACACACAAGACTGTTAACAGCATCTTATCAAAAGTACTCTACCATCGTCATTTTTGTCCAAACGAAATGGAAACTCAGTATTGACCTCCTTTTCACCAAAAACAGTGCGATGGCTTTGAAAAGGGAAAATGTTGAAACGTTTTGCTTTGTGCTTGAACGAAATAAATACATTCTTTAATGAAAAAGGCATTAATCATCCTGAATTAGAGAACGACAAATGATTGAAATTTTTTTCTTATGGTGGATATCACGGGAAATTTGAGCTGTCTAAAACTGCAAGGAAAGGAAAACCCCGCCTATGTTTTGGTAAAATTGGGGTGTTTCGAAGAAAAATTAATTCTTCTTGCAGAAGATATTCAGGCGGGAAATTTCTTATTTTTAATTTCTAAAGGAATATCCGGGTAAATCAGTGCAACTTTGATCGGGGCTTCAGCATAGTTATAAAAAGAAATTAAAGATGAATTTGCTGTCAGATTTGAGCAATTTAAAACCAACGACACCACTCTAGCATTCATAGTAAATCCTCTCAACACAAATAGTAATGAAATCAAATTGTGGCCATTTGAATTTTATACGGGATCTCTAGAAATGCAATTGATCGTTTTAAAAAAAGTAAAGCTTTGTGGGGGAAAAAATTTACAGGTTGAAAACAAGTTGGAAAGGGATGGGGTCCAAATGTATGTACGAAACCCAACAAAGTTGCATTTAAAAAAGAAATGCGGAGTTGAGGCACTTATACGACGCATGGAATAGTCTTCAGATTGCTACAGTGGGGGTAAAAGAAGTTGGCATTTGTGGAGTGCGACTATCTTGGGATCACATATTCATAGCCGTACTTTGCGTGAATATTTTAAAAGTAAAGTAAAAACCAACTAAAAAAGAAAATTTAAAGTCGTTTTTGGGGCTTAAACAATAAGTTATGAGCCAAATTTAAACCCAAACTTTCAAAACCATAAAGCCAACGCTCCCATTGAATTTGTTTGCTCAATTGTTTGTTATTGAATTCAAGAGGTTAAAAAAGTAAATGTTTATATAATTTTTTAATTTCTTACTTAAAAAAATAAGTATATTTAAACCATACATATATTATCTAATTTGGGAAAAACACTTTTATATGAAAAACAGATATTTTCTTATAAATAAATAGATTGTTTTTTTTTTTTTCAAAAAATTTATTTTAAGTCCATTTATTGTTGGCAAGAAAAATTGTGTGGCTCTTTAAAAATTTTGAAAATTTTTTAAATTGTAATATTTTCTCTTCCGATAAAAATTGCCGACCACTGCCCTTTATTTCCCCTAGGCTTTTGCTTTGCCTGGTGGCAACGGTAGCGGTTATGGTCACGAGCTCGTGGTGGGTATCGTGGGCTCGACCTGTTGTACGACACGCCGTGTGAGGGCCCTTCCCCCCGCGGTGGTAGTTGGAAAGGGGTTTCCCAGCTCAGATGTTCTCCTTCCTGACCGAGGTTAAAAATTTGGGGTTTTGGGGATAAATACCCCTTTTGTTTTGTAGGCAACGTTAAACATCAAATGTAAATTTCCCGGTTTTTCACCCACTAAGAAATCCACAACAAGGGTTTTAAACTGTTCCACTGAACCCGGGTTCCACGATACATCCCAAGGGGATTCCACAGTCACAATAAATAAATCGAAATATATATATATATATATATATATATAAAAATTTTATGCAAAAAATGGATTCACATTATCTTGAATTTTGTATCCCCACAAAATTTTAAAAGCTCTTCCTATCATTAAGACACAAAAATTTTTTTATTTCAACATAACTTTTTTTTGAATCTTTTTAAACTTTTATTATAATATAAAAAAAGATTTTAAATTTTTTTTATATATATTATTTAAATGTTGTAAAATTTTTATTGTTTATACCCCAGGTTAGGATATTGTAACTCTATACAATGTCTTACGAAACTAAATAGTTTTCAAGGGAAAAGTGCCCTTTTTGACATTTGTTTGGAAAACACCTCAATAAGGGGGGTTAAATTAACAGATTTGATGTCCATATTCTAAATTTAAGCAAGAAAAAGCTCCTAAATTTTTTTTTGCAAATTCATACAAAATACTTACTATTCCTCTAAACATTTTAATGCCATTCAGAACAAATTTTATAAGTGAAAAATATTTCTTGGGATAAGTGGTTACAAAAAAAAAGTATAGAAATAAATTAATAGAATATGTAATGCGATTGCAGTTAATTTCAATGGGTTCCCGACGGTTTGGTAAAAAAAATCAAAAACATTCTAGTTACAAAAAATAATGCATAGGTAGTGAAACTGATCACGATTAAATAATTTAATTATAAATTATATTAAAGTAGTTAAAATTTGTAATAATCGTCAATATTTTTTTAATTCCTTTAAAAAAAGTGGTGGAATGGGGTTCACAAAATCTTTCTATTTCCCGGGGTTCCACAAAAGGCCTTGTTCTGGGCATTGAACCCGGGGCCCGGTATTGTAACGGGCCCGCGAAGACATTGTAACTCTCAGCGTTAGTACACAAGAAAATTTGTTACAGCCTCATTTTAAATTTAAACGTTTTTTAAAGCCTTTATGTTTTTAAAAATGTTCATTAAAAACCCAAGCCGGGCGGACATTTTTTTTCACTCGGGTCAACCCTTATTCCGCCAGGCCCCTCGTCAATCCTTGTTTTTTCGGGTAAATCCCCAGTTTACCCATGGCCTTTTTCCATCAGGGCTCCATCCGTCTCACCCCAGGGCTTATCTCCAAGCTTCTTCCTCTCCGTCCTTTCAAGTTTTTTCAAGTTCTCCTTCCCTCTCCCGCCCAAAAATTCCCCCCTTTTTTTAAACACCGGGGGGGGTCCACCCGCCCCTCGTCTTCCTCTTGGCGGGCCCAAAAAAAAAAAGGCCTGCCCCGTCCTCCTCATTGGCAGGTAAAAAAAGGTCCCCTCGCCCCCGGCCATTTTCGTCTCCCATTTGCGGGCAAACCAAACATTCCTCGTCCGTCAATCCAAGGGGCCATAATCCCATCCCAAATTCAAAAATTTTCCCTTCATCTCACACCTCCTCAAGCCCCATCCTCTATGCATCGCTTGCAACAGGCTTCCCTATTCAAGACTTTCATACAGGAATCCCTTTTTCCCCGGTTCTTTGCCATTGTAAATTCAACCAGATGTCGCGCTTTTCCGAGGCCAGACAACAAAAATGACCCCTGACCCACTTGTCACCCAACATCTGTTGGGGCCATAAAAATTCGGATGAATAGATGGGGGGGTTCACCCCAATCGAAAACGTCACAACAACAAAAGTCGTTTAAACATAAAAAAATAAATTTTTAAATTTTATTGAATATTGCCTAAAAAATTCAAATTTATCAAAAAATATGTTTGTGTGAAAAATTTTTTTATGAACTTTAAAATAAATATCAGAAAAAATTTTAAATGTAAAATATGTTTTGGTATCCAAAAAACAATAATGTTTTAATGAAAAATTTCAATGAAAAAACTCAGAAAAACACATCTTTTTTAAAGATTTGTTTTTTTAAGTGTCAAATATCTAATTATCAATAAGTAAAAATATTCCCATTAAAAAGCCGTGAAATAAAAGTGGTTTGGGAAAAATTTTTTTTTGTCTACAAAGATGTTTTTTAATTTCCCTTATAATTAAACACTATTTTTTTTTTTCAATAAAATAAACAAAAAGGGGGTGGAAATTTTAAAAAAAATAAATACAATAAAATGTAATATTAATGTATTACACTTCCAGATATATAAATTATTTACACTATTTTAAGTGTTTTTTTACAAAAATTTAAAACAATCACAGTGAAAGGGAAAACTACGAAATTAAAAAAAAATATCAAAATGTTTTTCATTACATTAATATATATCAGGGTTTCCCCCTACTGTTTTATAAAACAAAATATTGCCAAATTTTGTGTAAATAATTTGTATTTGGGTGTTTAATCATTTATATTCTCTAGTTTTTACTTCATGTTAAATTGTATTTTTTCACAAGCAATCCGCCCCTTTCGTTATAATGGCGATTCAATGAAAACTTGGCGAAATCTTGGTGGTTGAGCCTTGGTATCTTTTTGGGGACCGTTGGCGTCTTTGGGGAGTTCGGAACTCTGGATTCCCCAGAAGTAGTGGATTTTCCATTAACGTCCGCTGATGACACGAGCAGTTATATTTCTGGGAAATTTCTCTGCGCTTATAAATAGGGGTTACCCCAAACAGTCAGTCTGATTTTAACCCGTGAATAGTGAGGTTATTTTGACTGGATTAGCCAGCTATGCTTGAGAATAATCTTTTACTTACTGGGGAAACACTGAATTGTGTTTGATTGCTGTGAAAGTGTGAAGACCTTCGGGGTTTCTTTGTGAATATTCCGGGAAACCTGTATTTAAAAGGTTGGGTTTTTAAAAAACGCATCGCTCTTAAAGAACTTTTATTTTTTTTTGTGTGATTTTATGCATAAAAAACCTCGAACCCTCGGATCTAGTAATGTTTGGTGTCAAAGGGGGTTTTTTGCCAATAACCCGGATGGATAAAACCGGGCCGTTGGGAAACCATCACGTTTGCAAAGGGCTAAAAAGAGTTGAAGGAGGAAATGGAGGGCCAAGAAGGTCTAAGCCAGAAAAACAGTAAGGTCTGGAATAAAAGAATGAGTTAAAGGAGAGAATGCAGAAAGCCAAAAGGGCCCAAAAAAGGTCAACAAGAGCTGAAGAATTCTCGAAAAAAAATCAACAATGTTGAAGAGAAAATCAATAGTGTAGAAGAGAAAGCCTAAAAGGAAGAAAAAAGCAGGGGAAAAAAGGGGGGGAAAAA
>BMAV01018218.1:15952-61054 GCA_019973955.1 Trichonephila inaurata madagascariensis
AAAAAAAAATTGCTTGAACTGTATAAATTTGACTTATTATTAGCGTTAAATATTCAGCTCAAATGAAAACGATTTTATAAAATGAAACATCACACATTGTTGCGTCGTGAGGAAAAAATTTTCAGAATTATTGAAACCAGAATTATTGAAAGATCGGGGAGTAACTCTATCGATAAATCGACATGTATTTTACATAGCTATAAATTAAGGTTTCTTTTATGAGATCCCGAGAAATCTTAAGGTTCCAGTACTTTTTGTATTCCCGGGAATGGCACGAGGCTTAAATAATTTATGAAGTAATTATTTTTGACTTGAATGTGGATTTCAAACTCGGATGAAAATTTTAAATATTTAATGCTACTAATATTAAATATCTAATACTGAAAACTATTAATTTTTTGCTCTTCTTTATTATGAACTGGTGGGCATGGTAGCCTAATGGTCAAGGTAACGGTCTCGTAAACGCCGTGTCATGAGTTCGAGCCTGGCGCCGCAGAAAATCCGCAGTGTAGGGAAGCGTGGTGGGGTAGTTAGGAAAGGGAGTGGCAGCTCAGTTGTCGTCCTAGCCACATGACAATGGTTCAAAATTGCGAGATCTTTCGCCAAAAGCCCTCGAGTAGCTGAACAGTGTGACGTTAATACTCACTCACTTATTATGAGCTATTTAATTGAATCAGCAATTTGAAGAAGGAATAAACCACTAACCTTTTTGGGAAGAATATTATTAAGCAATTTCGCAACTTATCCTATTTATTATTTTTCTTAACCAAACTTTCGCGTGAGATTCTTACATTAATATTTATTTATATTTATACAACAATTATATTGCAAATTTTATAAACATGTGAAGTCGGTTATACAAATACAATAATGAATATTTTTAACGAACTTAATTATTCATTAGCAAATAAAATTTCATATATTTATATTAATATTTATCTCTTAGAAGCAAAATTATTGAAGTAATTGATTCAGCTTCGAATAATTAATTTTCAAACGCATATGTGAGTCAGATAGTGAACATTAATTTTAATGATTATTTTTATTCGAAATTTTTTGTCCGAAACTTTTGATTTACAAAATCTTTAGCTATAAGTATTTTTTCCGCGTTGTGAACAATGTTTGTCTTAGGGCTAAAAGTGATGAATTTAATTTGGGGAAATATTTTTACTGAGTTTCCTCTGATAAAATTAAAAATGAAAAATCGGAGCAGTAACAGCATCTGCAAAATAAACATAGTATGTGTGTGTGTGATATATTTATTTATTATAAACTGAGTAAATTCTTTTGTATTCGATTTTGTAATAATTTCTTTCTTCAGAATAATTATTTATTCTTTCGAAGTACTTCTTTTTGCATATTTCATTTCGTCTTGTTTTGTATTTCTTACCTTAAAATATAAATGAGTTTTAATTTTGAATTTATATGTATCCTTATTTTATATAATTATTATTGATATTATTTAAAAATAACTTGTTTTTAAATTTTTTAAAATTTTGATGTATTTCCTGAAATTTGGGAAACGACAATTACATTCCCGGGAATGGGAAAAAACAGGGAAATCAGAAACCTTACTGTAAACCACCTCCGGTGTGTTTTAATTGCTTGAAAAAACTACATCTGCTCTGATTTCCCCCTTTTGATTCTACATGTATATATGTGAATAAAATGTTTCTCATGAAACATATTTTGAGTCTACAAAGAAGTTGTTTAACTATGGTAACAAGGTAGATACCAACTAGAGAGAATATGTTGGGTGGCGTGTTGGAGCATGATACGAGAGCGTTGGACTTTCGATCCTGCCTCCCCCACCACTCCTCTTGGAAAAATTCCTGTGTGCGCCACTGATTAGTAGATGTAATTTATATGTGTATGGTAATTCAGCATTAAAAGAACAGTGGCGTACCTTACACATCTGCAAACACCGCATCTCGAGGGGAGGGGGGGAGACACAGGATTCTTGGGGGCTCAAAGCCTGACTGACACCAAGAACGTATTTCGGCTCGGAATCCAAAATCAGACTTAGCAAGGGAACCCTATTATTCTCCGTTACACCTCTAAAATTTATGCCTCCTTACCAAAATATTACCTATCAAAAGATGTTTTCAATATTCTCTCCTTATAATTAAAATCACAACATCATCCACATTTCAATTTCCGATCTCTTTAAATAACAATCGCAATCTGTAATCACCATTCTTTCACAAGGCAAGTTCCTCAAATCAGTCAACCAATTCATAAAATACATTTCCCTAAAGGCAGGTTGGTAATGCACTTAGAATCCGCTACAATCAATTGCAATACGTGTCTTTATTGGTGTCATGAATTGCCATTTTAAACAGCGAATCGAATTTGTGGAGCATAAACAACAAATATATTTAGGCAAAAAAAAGCCGGTACATTTTCAAATGATTGTAACAAGTTGTTATAAGGAATAATAATAGTTATCATAACAGTGCTTCTCAAACTTTCAATGTTTTGGATACAATATTCAATCATAAATTCATCGCCCCCCCCCTCCGTACAAAAACAGTGTATTGAATTCAATAATACCATACTTTGACACTAAATGTACAAAACGACTTTAACCTCAGAAGTACTCCACCTGCGTATATAAACGTCTCTCTCTCAGCCGAAGCATAAATCTCCCCGGATGTATATATACGTCTATCCGAAGTACAGTCTTTTCTGCGGATTGCTATCCATAAAATTGTTCCGAAGGCTTTGGAGTGAAATAAAAGAACCTTGACAGTGTTTGCGAAGGATTTACTTATTTCAGAGGATTTGCTTATATATATATATATATATTCCTTTTCTTTCCCCCTCTTTCCAATATGTCACATACGCGTGCCTACGTGGAAAACGGTGGCATTGAGGTGCGAGCCCATTAAGTCACTGGTAAGTATTAAACTTGTTCTTAAGTTAGTGTTGTTAAATTAATTATAAAATACATTGTACAGTACTGATACATTTATAAGTGTATTATAACAGTGTAAATGTGTATTTTATTTTTTTATTATGTCAAAACGTATTTTGTTTGTTTACTTTCAGTAAATTAATAATTTTTTTTAAATAATCTTTTGCTATCGACTTTTCAATATGCTTGCACCCTACAGTTTGAGAAACGCTGTGTTATAAGGACATGTAAAAATTTACTATCTAACTGAAAAAGAGCGAGATGAGTGAAAAATAGAAATAAGTACTCACAGCGGTCTGTAAAATAAGCGCTGATGTATTATTGTTGTTTATGAGCTTGTTAAATCTAGATCAGACGAAGGAGGACTGACGGCGAAATTATGAAACCGAATTTATTTTAGGAAAAATAGCAAAGGGAAAGTAAAAATGACGAGTCAGTGTATTTAGTTGTTTCTGGGGAAAATGTGGGTATATACCTGCAGACTGACGTAAAGAGGAACATTTGGGCACCTATGAAATGTCAGGTTTTGGGCCCCGAAGTTAGATGTTACAGAGTTAGGTACTTGGCGGCAGTCAGGCTTTAGGTCCCCTAGAGCCCTGTCCCCCGCAATGCGGGTGTACGTTACGCCACTGTATATATATACCTGATTTTGTTTTACTCAAAGTATGGGAGGTATATTATGAATGTTGTTATGATCTGTCACATATTTTAGGTCAGTGGTCGACAACTGGTGGTCCACGGACAATGGATGTCCCCGCAAAAATTTTGATGGTACACAAAAAGATTGGGACATTAAAGATTCAGGTTCAAAAGTAACGAGTAATAAAACGTACTGTTGAGAATATGGATTATTTATTTTTTTAAAATTTTAACGGCCCTTTTGAAAAGTTCCATCTGAATTTAGGGACTTCTTAGGTACTTTTGAATTTGTATCTAGCGATATATTTGAAAAATAGAATTGGCAGCCATGATAAATTGGTGGGCATAACACTTTAATTTGTTGTTATTGCTTTGCGTTGCCGGTAGGTTCTTGCTTTTTGTGAAGTTTCTTTTCGGAGATATGAAAATGTAAATAAAGTCGTTAAAATATGTAACAATATAGTTATAGTATACTTTAAAAATACCCATTTTGACAATAATTACGGCAGCTCAGTGGTCTTCAATTTTAGTCGACACATGGTACGCTTAAGACTACGAGGTGTATCCAGAGAACCCCATCCAAAAACGCGCCTGCCCCCCCCCCTCCTTAGAAGAATATATCTGTAAAAAAAATATTTAAAAGAGATCAACATGTTATTGATACTTTAAGTAGAGGCAATTAAAACTTTTTTTCATGTTTTTTCCCCCTTCATATAGGCTGCATTTTGTCACACAAGTCTTAGCAGACACGGCAAGTACCTCTAGAGTGAGAGCCTTTTCAGTGATGCACCGTCTAATGGCCACTCTCACTACCAAATTTTTTTCACGCTTGAATTAATTTTAATTCGAGCTCTCTTTGGATGATAAATATTGCCGTGATTTAATTTTGCTGAGAAAGTACCAAAGCCAAATAGACTTTCAAAGCAATACTGGTTTATCCATTGTACACTTGGGACGGATAAGCTGGACTTAACCAGATTTTCTGGTTATAAATTTCGATCCTCCAGCACCAAGGGGTCTGCAGATCTTCTGCACTCACGGCCCAAAATGAGCTTTAATAGGCACTGACTCAAAGGTTCTTTTAAATGCCACATAGTCATACGACATGCATGCCGCCATATGCATGACGATTTTTGCTTCCAGAAAATCCATCCACTCCAGCCGAGATCGAACCCTCAACCTTAAGCTGACGAGGCAGGTACGCTACCTCAAAGCAACCCAGCCAACTATTTTATTAACATAATATTATTGTAATTTAATCACTAACAACACTAATTCATGCTCCAAGTGTCATCTATTACTGCATTATATTCAATAAGCTAGGATGTGTTTGAATTTTTTTTATTAAAAACTGTCAGTCTACGTCTATTGAAGTTTTCTGCCGTCGCATTTCATTATTTTACGTTAGATTGCTTATATATATATATATATATATATATATATATATATATATATATATATTTGTTCCCAGATACGTTAATAAATATTTTTAACTTAAATATATACATTATGCAGAAAGGCATTAAAATGTTTATAAATATCTGAGGAACTTGCGTGTATTCTACAAATCTGCATCTTAAAATTTGAGGAACTGTTCCTGCTTAAATTTTTATTTTAACGCCGCATCTGTTGATATGTCGATTGGCAAGCCTTCTGATCTACCCATTCATGTTTCGTTTCTCCTCCAGGAAATATTATTTTATGAGTGTAGTGGATTTTTTTTTTATAAGGTCTCTTGTAACCAATTTTTTTTAACAAATAAGAGAAAGTGTTTTGTATAATTTTTAACGCTCGTCTAAATCCATTTAATTCCATTCCATTCCACTTAATTCTGTAAAAACGTTCCTCTAATCAGTGTAAAACTGTTTTGCTGAGTCCAGGATCATACGCATCATAATATGCAGAATCTAGGTAGTACATAAAAAGAAAGGACGTTTTAATATATTTTTTCAATTCCTACTATTAGCTCTCACAATCTCTATATATTTATATATTTATCTTGGTAGAATTTTCAATCCTTAATAAAATACATTTTATAGCGCAGAGTTGAGCTGAAATTTTATATACTGAATTATTTTGGATGACAATACAATAATATAATAGTAATTAATTAAAATTAATTGATTAAAACTAATTATTTAAAGAATTACAAATTAAATCACGTTGGCATCATTTTTGGCTACTTAGCGACCTTTTTGGCGACTTGTGTCAAAACGTGAAAAGGTTTTATTCTGACGTGTTAAAGTATTCAGTAAAAACTGAAATTTTATATACGCGATTGTTTGGGATGGCAATTGGATACTTTAATGATAATTAATAAAAATTAATTACCATTTAATGTTGTGATTCTGTCATATGTATATACATATTTATATTAATAGTAATTATTCAACAAAAAGTAGCTAAAAAACAAAAAATGTCTTTGTTGATCTAAGTAGGAATTGACTTAATTTTTTTTTATATTACTTCTTTTATATTAGGGGAAAATTGGAATGTGGGAAAATATGTGCACAACAAAAAATTTAATTGAATATATACTACACTCAAAAACTTTCCATTTTTCCGAAATTAAGATATTTCAAACATTAGAGGTATTCCTTTCGGTCTAGGCCTGGTCTTTCTAATGCTATATGAACAGACCTTTAACTCTTTATTATGTGTAATTTATGTATGTGCGGGTGCATAAAAATATCTCTAGATTATAGATAAAATAAATATATTAATGAAACAAATTTGCATTAAATGTTCTATTTCAATTCTTACTATTAGTTCACTCTCTCCCTATATATATATATATATATATATACATGTCAGTGGTGTAACGTATACCCTCGCACCCTCCGCATTACCTGGTTCCCAGGAACTCTAGGGGGCCCAAAGCTTGACTGATGTACAGTATGTATAGTGCCCAAATACGTACCTCATTTCCTTGCAAATACGTGCTCACTTCCTTCCTTGAGTTTGCTGGTGGGCCCAAGTATTTTCCGTTACGCTACTGATTACATATATATATTTTGAACAAATTTTCAATAGTAAATAAAATACTTTCTATTCATCCATACATGTTCAAATATGTTTTTAAATTTGTAGTGGATGACACTTGATGTTAATACAGTTTTTTCAAACGTTAATTCATTAATTAAATTTAAAAATGAATGAAAAATTACAAACAAAAACAGAAGTCCAATAGCATATGTAGAAAGGAAAATCGTTCGGTGCATCCCTGTAGCACAATTGATAGCACATTGGACTTCTAATCCAAAGGTCGGGGGTTTGAATCCCACCTGGGATGGCCTAATTTCTGAGAATATGATTCCCTTTTTACTATACTATTTTATTAGAGTAATTAATTTAATTAATGAATAAATAGTAACAAACTATAAGAAATAGTCCTACATTACATATAGAATGGAAAGTGTAAAATTGCAAGGAAAATCGCTTTTTATTTTGCCACTTAATGTTGTGATTCTGTCCTATGTGTATACATATTTATATTAATTGTAACTATTTATTAAAAAGTAACTAAAATAAAGTTTTTCTTTGTTCACCTAAGTAGGAATGGACACTCAATTTTTTTTTTATATTACTTGCTTAAAATTATTTTCTAGTAATCTCCATACCGTAGAAAATCTTTTCCGCATAGCAAAGTCCCGTGGCTAATATATTTTCTTTTTCTACATACAACCGCGATTCCCTCTAATGCAGTGGCTTGGAGAACATTTAGCCCCCGGCAAACCCGGGGTTTCCCCCCCCCCCCCCCCCAAGTTGGATTTTACAAAGGGTAGGTACTTGGTTGAAGTCAGACTTTGAAGCCCCTAGAACCCTGGGTACGCCACTGCCCTAATGCATATATTTATGTATGTGTGTATGCATTAAAATGTCTCCACACACACACACACACAAATTATAGATAAAATAAATATATCAATGAAACAAATTTGCGTTACATGTTTCTTTTTTTTTTTTTTTTAATATTAAATACTAAAGAGGAATAACGGTGTATAGATTTTGTATGTGACTACAAAACACAAATCAAAACAATTGACAATGACGGTAAGAATGTTTCTTTGCTGATTCACATCGCGAGATTTTTTTCTTTATCGTTAGAATCCTTTTATTCTCCAACAACCTGCCATTTTTTATCTCCAGGAAACATTTTAACGAAAGATAATTTCTATCTCCCGTTTTTATCATTCACTCGCGAAGTCGAGAGCGGTAGTCCAAGGTCAGACAGGACACGTTCGAATAAAATCATCATTGTACTGTGACAAATGTGTTGACGGCTCTTTAATTCACAGGAAATTTCCTACAATGATTTCAGTAAGTTATTCAAATCTTTAATCAAATATGTGGTGTAATAAGCGCTTGTGTAAGAATTGAAAGTTAACTAATTCATCTTACTTAATATTTTCATTTATTATTTATTTAACGTATTAGATAATATGCACAACAGCGCTGAAATACCTGGTATTGTGTGGGCGTTGTGTAGTTCTTCGAGTAAAATTGTTCTTTTTCCTGATTATTTAGTAAGAGTGTCGGAAACAAAGTTGGATTCAAACGTTACTACGCATTGAGCTAATGTTCACTTAAGTGACAGACTATATTCGAAAGAGTGATTTTGAAAAAGCGTATAAAATGCTTAGTTTTCTTTGTATTAAGTGCCAGTTGAATTAGAATATATACATACCATCAAATCCGGCGTATAAATCGCATTTTTAACACAAATATGTATACCGTCGAAATTCAGGGGGCCGCGTTATACGCCTGGTATAAAAATGAAAGCTTTAAAAATAAAAGCATAGCAAAAAAAGATGAGCATAGAAAAAAATTAGACATCTGCATACACCAAAAAACTGATTATTTTTTTTAAAAAATGACATTCCTTATGAACTTAAGGTATCCGACTACGTTCGGAACCGTGATTTTGCAAAAGCTTACAAATACATAACATTTATGACATTTGGTGTCACTTAGATTAGAAAATGTATATAAAAGTGTTTTAAGAATAGTATTACAATAAAAATTATTTAAGTACAATATTTTGACAAAAAATGAACATAGAATGACCTATTTTCAAAATGTTCTCCTTTTTGTGAAAAAATGCTTCTATTATAATAATATTTTGCCTGTATATAGCCCAGACCTCTGTACAGAGGCTGTACTGGAATTTTTTTGAATTATATAACTTAGAAGTGGGTTTATCCATGTTTTATACGACAACAGAGGGAAGAAATTTTAAGAAAAAAATGCCGATAATTATTTCAATAGGTTGTAACTCTGAAAATAATGTGAATCTTTTTTAAAAAATAGTTCAGACTCTCTGGAGAAGTCTTTACTTTATATAAGCACACACACAAAATATTATTATTTTAGAAGCATTTTTTATAAAAGGAAAACGTTTTAAAAAAAGATTATTCTAAGTTACTTGTTTGCCAAAATATTGTATTTAAATACTTTTTCGTCATAATGTACTTAAAACTATTTTACACATGTATTCTAATCTAAGTGTCACTAAATATCATGAAAATTATCCATTTAAGCGCTTTTTTAAAATTACTGTTCCGAACGTAGTCGGATACCTTAAAGAGTTGTAGTTTTGGAAATATACTGTTTTTCTAAAGCTTGAAATAATACTTCGAATAAATGACTTCAAAACGTAAAAGCATTTCGCACGTAAATTTCAGATTTTGCAATGAAAAATGGGATGCGCGTTACATGGCGGATATACTTAAAAATTAAAAATTGCAACTTGAAAGTACAGGTGTGCGTTATACTCCGGATTTTACGGTAATTGTTCTACGAATGTATTTACAAGAAAAAAAAATTAACTCAATTCTTTGGCAAAAAATGAATGACATATTTTCAAAACATTCTCCTTTTTATGAAAAATGCTTCTATAATAATAATGTTTTGCATATATATCGCTAGAGCCTCTATACAGAGGCTTAACTAGGAGTTTAAAAATATATAACTTAGAAGTATATTTATTAATATTTTATTATTTCAGAAGAAAGATTTTAACAAAACACCCGTTATAGTTTCAATTAATCGTGACTGAAAATAATGTGAATTTTTCAAAAATTATAGTTAAATCTCGGTATAGGTCTATCTTTTAGCTATTTATAGGCAAAATATTATTATGGAAGCCATTTTTACTAAAAAAGAAAGTTTTGAGAAATATATCATTTTTCTGTATTTTTTGGCGAAAAATTGCATTTTAATAACTTGTTCTCTTATAATACTTCTTAAAATACTTTTTTGTGTATATTATAATTCAACTATCACTAATTATCAAAAAATAATTCATTTATACCCTCTTTCAAAATCACAATTCGGAACCTAGTCAGTCACCTTAAATATTGATTATTCTATTTATTTTTTTAAAAGATGATGCAATACAAAAACGAATAGTTAAGGGGAAAGACATTGTAGTTCTAAATATTTAGTTAGTTATTTCTACCTGACTATATATATATATATATGATCTATGACTGACCATGGTTTAGGTAGATCCTGTGAGAAATTCAACTCTGGAAAAAGCAGAAAATTTAATTTCTTATAAAATCTCCACATTTCTTTATCCATTATTAAATAAATTAAAATCTTCGATAGTAAATTTCAAAACAGAAAACATTCAAAAAATCTGCTTGTTCGTAATTTGCTATAATTTATCTATAATGTTTTCTGTAATTCTAATTATTATTTGTTAAACTACCTAAAAATATTATAATTATCGTGAAATATACATAATTTTAGTTGAGAATGAAATGCATTTCAATAAAAAGTATTAATATAATAAGAACATCTGTCATTTGAAATACATGTTTAAATTAAAATATTTAGTGAAAAGTTGAAATAGAACTTTAATCAGTAATTGAAAGAAATATAAAGGATAAAAAAAAAACTTACATGATTAACGTTCAGCTGTTCCTACACTTAAAGTTACCAATTTTTATGGAATTAGGAAAAAAAGTATAGGAAGATTCACTGAATTATTAAAATCGTTTGGCTCTAAAATATGTCAAGAATGAAGCCAAACAAGAAGAAATAAGAGTTGATTGTTATTATAATTATTTCTTTGATTTTTGATTACAATAAATTAAAGAAATACATTGACTCGATGATTTAAAAAATAAATTATTATCTTAAATTACTTTTACTTTAATACGAACTTCCAAAAAAAAATTTTTTTCTCTGTCATAATATATTATTTCAAACTAAGCTCTTTACTGGTAAAAGCAAGAACAGATGGGAAAGAAGCAATCACGAAACATTTCAATTTTATTTGAAAGATGTATATTTAATTTATAAAAAGAAAAGAAAATTAGTTTGCTTACTTAACGAAGTTATTTCTTAAAATATCCCTAATCCTTCGAAATTAATTTATTTATTAACAATAGTATTTCCTTTTGTTTTATTTTAAGCGCATGTCAATTTTTTAGGAAATAGGTTGAAACTATTGCGAATTATTCATATGCCTTTTTGTCAGCCTTTGGTAAAACTTAATTATTTTTGTGCAATATTTCATTTGTTCGTATTCATATCGTATTTCCTATTTATTTAAATGAACACTTTATTTTATTTTATATCACTTTTAAAATGAAAATTACTTTAAAAATAATAACTAATTTCTTAATATAAATAAAAGCGCTTTTTTTTTAAATGTATTTTATTAACGATTGAAAATTTGAACAAAATATAGGGAGATTGAGAACTAATAGTAGGAATTGAAAACTCCCCCTATTTATAATTATGTATTAAGATATAAAGTGATTTTTTTTTAATATTATATTTGTAAAAAAGTATTTGTCGAACAGGAATAGAGCATTATTAGAGTGTTTTAAAAATATCCTATTTGCGAACATGTGATCGAAGTGCATGACTAAGACTTTAATACTTATCTAATATGATATTCCATATCAAAACTCTTCATTATCTAAAAAAATATCAATTTACAAATGAATCGTATCAGATCTCGTCGCTATTTTAGTATTATACAAAAATATAATTTATCAGGAAAAAATTTTTTGAGAAAATTGATTAAATCTTCCATGTCAAACTTTTTGGAACAAACTTGTTTTAATAAATGATGACATTTTAAATTTTTATCTTATTCAAAATTATAGATAGGATTGGATGAACGATTTCATATTTTTACAGAAAAAAAAATAAAAGAAAGAATGTATGCATATGTTATGTTTGTAAAATAAATTTTAAATGTATTCAAATTGTTTGAAATTTCATTATTGTTATACTAATATTTCAAAGAAAAATGTCTTTTCTACAGTAATAAAAGAGTATAACATTAAACATGCAAAACTTAAATTTGTGTCTAAAAGTTACACATATAATGTAATGTTTTGTTTTGTAATTAAAGAAAGCCATTTTAAAAAACTCAAAAAAGGTAATAAGAAAAATTTTAAGTCAATTCCATCTTACAGTCAACAAAGAAAATTTTTATTTTTGTTACCTTTTATTAAATAGTTACAATTAGTATAAATAAATATTATATACATATGACAAAATCACAATATCAAGTGACAAAATAGTAAGCGATTTCTCTTGCAACTTTCCCTTTTCCTTTCTGTATAGGGTGTTGAGCTATTTTTCTTCTTTTATTTGCTGTTACTATTTATTCATTTTTTTTAATTTAATGAATGAATTAATAGTTGAAAAAACTGTATTAACAACAAGTGTCATCCACTACAAGTTTAAAAAATGTATTTGAACTTGAATGGATGAATAGAAAGTATTTTAATAGCGATTGATAAATATATATATATATATATATATATATATATATATATATATATATATATATATATATATATATATATAGGAATTAAATTTTGTTTCATTTATAGAATTTCAGTTTTTGTAAATAAAAATTATCTGTACTTCAAAAATTATGGAAAAAAAATTCTTCAAGACTATCAAAGTCTTCATGGATTAACCATTCTGTAGGAACAAGAAATTAATAACATTAAAAAATTAATTATGCATTTTTAAATCTAAACCTATCTAATTAATGGTTCTAATATTAAATAACCTTTTTTTTCGCTGTGAAATCCCTCGATTAAGTGATTATTAACGTCACACTTTAAAATAACTGTAACCCTATTGGCGACGGACCTCGTAATGTTGAACCACGATCAGGTGACAAAGATGACACCTATCATACTAATAAAACCAACATTTTTTTTACAAACCGTCTTTTTTACACGATTTTAAAATAACACGGTAAGCGAATCTAAAGCATTTATTTATTTTGGTTCTAGTTTGGTATCATGGGGCATGCGTCAAGTTGTTGTTTATGTTCGCCAAAATGGGCTATAACATTTCAATAGGGTTACCTTGATATTTTTAACGTCTAGCAATGTGGTTGCCATTAGTATAACGTATATTAGAGTTAATTTTTATTGGGTTTTTTTCCCTTGGAAATCCTATTAATTTCAGACGATTATAATTCGATTTCTTTAAAAATTTTACCATTTTCAATTGCGTTTGTTCTTTAAGCCATCTACGTCAGTCTTCTGTTGTATTTTGTGCTATTTTTGAATATGGATATTCCTAATATCCTTGATGAGTAACAGGATATTTTTAGAAAAATATGAGGGCTGACATTTTAATTTTTGCGCATTTCCACTTTATTTTATTTTTAAATAATGCATTTTTAAACGTTCAGAGTTCGATGAAATTCATTTAAGGAACTCGCAGTTTTTAGAATATTGCAAGTTATCAGAATGTATTAATTGATATTCATTGTTAATTTTAATAGAATTTATGTAGTAATTTTATTTATAATATAATTTAAAAATACAATTCGTTTTACATGTAATAATCATATAATATTCTTTATTTATAACAATTTTTTATTTTATTTATTTCTAAATATTATTACATATTATGTTATTCATTTATAATTATTATATTATATTAGTTTTTTTACATATAATTTTTATTATATTATAATAGAATCATTATTTTTTATAATTACAGTTAAATGAGATATATGATTATTATTATATTATAATTATAATTATAATTAAATTATATTATATGAATATAACATATAATTACTAATAAATTACATTAAGATTTTTGTTATATACTGCATAATATAATTATTAGAAAATACAACTTTTTATTGTCTTATATTGATATTCTTTATTGATTTACCTTGGTTTTATTCTCAAACTATTCCTATATTGTTCATTGGAAATAGATTTCACTGTATTTCAAAACAGTTCTTTTGAATTATTTTCCTCTGACGATTTGTCACCACTAGGCCGCTATCTTGGATTCCATTCCAACAACAACATGCGCTGCTTGGCGAGATTCCTTTATAGCACCAAGTAGCGCTTGGCGCGTTGCCAGGTGATATCAAACTAGTTCTCTTTTTATACTGGAATTTTTTGTTCTAGCACGAATTCCAATAAAATTTGGGAATTAGTGCCCCTTAGATGAGAATGATTTGATCGAATTTATGACCGCTTATGATAATAAAGAAGTTGATGATAACTAAGTCGAAGGTAAAGTTCAGCAATTAGCAGCTGATTTAATTCGCAAAGGTTTGAAATTTACTACAAGAAGGGAACAACATGTTCTTACTCATGATCCTGACATTGAGCGTGAATTAACAGATTTTGTAACAACAAAACAGCCAACAAAGCCCTTTAATAACGAAAGAAGTTCTTCATGTAAATGAAAGCTGAGAGCTGTGTGCTAGACATATCTGACACATCTACTAACGATAGCCTTTCTGATCCAGTTCGTAATAACCGTGCTTGTTAGTAATTTTATACCTAATTTCAATTTGAATTATTATGTGTTGTATATATATACTTATTATGTGTTGTACACCAAGTCAGCGTTTGAATTTGACATCCTTGTTATAGACCAAATTTTTACGGTTCACTTATTTTTTGTTTTTTATTTATTTATTTATTTTTTGCAATAAAAATGAATTATTTTTATTTTATAAATAAGTAACATTGATTTCATTATTACTTTTCTTGCACAGTCTTTTGGGAAAATATATTTGGAGATTTTTCATCTTACACGATTTTTTAAAATTGTCGAATAAATCTCCAAATTTACCATAGATCCCATGTATTTTTTTTGCACGGTTTTCTTTCGAGCGTACTCGTCGGCCGCGGTAGCCGAGTGGTATAGGTATCGGATCGTGGCTTGCCTTGTCACGAGTTCGATCCCAGTACCACTAAAGACCCGCCGTGTAGGACAGCGATGCACCTTAAATCTATCGAGGGCTGAAACGTCCTCCCGTGGTGTGGTAGTTAGGAGAGGGAGGGGGTGCCAGCTAAGGTGTTGTCCACGTCACTTGACCATGGTTCAAAATTAAGTGGTCCGACGCCAAAAGCCCTCGTGTAGCTGAACAGTGCGACGTTAATATTCAAGCGTACTCGTATCTACCAAGTAAAAAGAGAGTTGGGTGTATATACTGATTATTGCTAGAGCAATACTTTTTTGTAACGCCAAAATCTATATTTTACTATTGAAAAATGTTTAATTTTTAAATAGTTTAATATATTTGCATTTTTGTAGGTTGTGTTGTTGCTAACTGCAGAGTTTCTTCGCATCGTATTGGCGATAACATATCCGATCGCCAATCGTGTCTTCAATTTCATCGATCATTTCTGCAATGGATCAACGAAACCTCTTCCAGCAATTGACAACGAGATTCTGCTCCTGTCTGCAACTGAATTAGCTGAGAAAATTCGAAAGCGTCAGGTAGTATGCTGAATAAATTTATTTTAAATTCAATATCTTCCGCTCAAAAATATCCTACATTTAAAAAAATGGCTAAAATCCTTATATGGTTGAATATTTTTGGTGACGAAGAAAAAGGGCTCCATTTTTCTGAATTGAATTTCGATTTGATAAGTAATAAACATAACATGATACAGGATTCGTGTGAAAAACTTTTAAAGAAAAGTGAACAACAATAAACATTTTCTTTAAATTGGCATTTAAAAGTACGTTGTTTTATAAACGAGAAAATGCTAGTGTAAACACAAATTATTCACTTACAGTGCATCATGACAAGTACACAGTATATATTACTTCCTAAAAGGGATGTCGGAAGAGTCTCAGACATCCTTTTCCCCTTCGAATTTTGTAAAAGAAATCAAGTGTGTATAGCAGCAATCGTCAAATATCGCTAACATGATAGTAAAAAAGAAATATGTATGTAAAATAAGGATCAGAGAATTTGCATTTTACTTAAGCGACTTGTGTGTATATTGCTTATTTCCGTATTATATATTACCTAAAATCCGGCGTATAACACGCACTTCGAACACAAAAAATAAGATCGAAATTTATGGGTGCGTGTATAAAAATGACCGTTTCAGCAACAAAGAAAGAGATGTATTAAAAAATTAGACTTTTACAGGTATTGAAATATCATCTATTTAAAAGAAATGACATTCCTTATGAACTTAAAGGGTTGTAGTTCTAAAAGTATATATACTATTTTTTTTTCTAAAGTTTGAAAAAATACCACGAGTAAAACATACGAGTTTTGTATAAGTACATTTCAGATTTCTTATTAAAAAAAGGTGTGCGCGTTATACGGCGAATATAATTAAAAATTTAAAAATCGCAGCTTGAATGTACAGGTGCGCGTTATACGCCAGATTTTACGGAAAATTTTCTTACAAATGAAAAAAGAAAACGCTTAAATGATTTTCTAAGTAAATACGAATACTTTAATTGTTTATGTGTGTATGTTTTTTTTGGGGGGGGGGGTCTCTAAAAAATTTCGTTATTACACTGAATGGACTCTTAAAACGTACAATAAAAAGTATCGATAGATCTAGTTAAATACGAAAATTTTGAATACATCTTTTAACGGGTACTATATTCGGATTCTGCTAATCCTCTTGGGGAAACTATTCTTTAACTGTGATTTTAGTTTAAAAACCGCCTTCCGTAGAGATGACTTAATTTTATGCAAACTATATATACTATTTAAACCCCGACGTTGTGGGTTAGTGATTTTAATGGTTAATCGTTAATTGTGAATCTAAGAGCAAACAAAAGGTGAAATGTGACTAAGAGGTTGCGTGTTAGGTCACACCACCAGGAGTGTAGAAGTAAATATTGGAGCTGACCGAACTATCGGGATTCGAGAAGGATCTCCCAAGGAGCTAGGACTGAAGCTAAATGATTTTCAATAATTTTATATATCCGATAAATTTTTGGGATTTCAGATTGTTCCCAGAGTTAAGCCATAAAGTTGCTTATTATTATAAAGTGTTAAAAAAAGTATAAAATTAGCTATTTTAAAGATCATGTCTGCTTCTTTCCCGAACCTTCTTACACCCGTGACAATTTGAATATTTTCGAGTAACATTTTCTTAATATTTTTTTCTGTTTCTCCAATCTTCGACATTATTTGCAGCTTATACAACACAGATAAATATATTTCCAAACGTGAAATGTTTTTGCGAATTCTAACAAATGTCTATTCCAGATCAAATGTAAAGATGTGATGAGAGCCTACATCCAGCGGTCACAGCTGGCCCACCCCTACATCAATGCAGTGACGGACTCGAGGTACGTGGACGCTTTGCAGGACGCCATAGCTGTAGATCGCTTTCTGGAGAGCGGTGAGAAGACAGAGGACCAAATTGCAGAGGATACGCCGCTCTTAGGAGTGCCTTTCACCTGCAAAGAAGTTTTGGGAATCAAAGGTATTTTATTTCTGAGATATATAATGGTTACTTTTAGCTGTCTTATATAGTGGTTTTTTTTCTGAAATTAGTTGTTGCTTATACAAGTAGGTGAAAGATATGTTTTAGATATGTCTTCATTTATATAACAAGTATTTAAAAAAATAATAATCAATAATAGTTTTTTCACTATAAATCAGGGCTTCTCAAACTTTCAATATTAATGACCTAGTTTTCAATGATAAGTTTCATCGCGGGCCCCCCCCCCCACCATATAATGATAATATATTGAATGCAATAATAATGTACTTTTACGCTAAAATTACAATATGGCCTTATTTATAAACCATACAATTTATCAAAATAAGTATTAAATTTTGCATATATTACTTTTAAGGTATGCGACTTCTTGTAACAACTTTTTTTTTTTTAAAAAAAATAGAAATAAGGGGATTTTTATTTATTTATTTATTTTGAGGCTTTTTGATTTACTTCGTACATTTTAAGAAAAATATGCTAAAATAAAGGGAAAAATAAATTATATTATTACTAAAATGGGAAAAAATTACATAAACGGGGCCCATTCTGTACCAAAAGTTCCTGAACAAATTTTCAGTTTTTCAATTTTGATGTGGTGCTTTGCTATTCATTTTTGAAATAACCTTCAGGATAAGAGATATTTAGTTTTTATAAAAACTAGAGCAATTTACCCTAGTTATTATATAAATTTGATTAAAAAATAGTGATTGCATTCTTATAAGGGACTAAATAATTTTAATAAAACGAAGATTGATAACTCTGAGGGTTAAAACACTTCTATTGTTTTACAAAACGTTCTCAAAAAATTCCAGTTCATTATTTTCAAAACTTTTTGAGCAATCGCTGTTCCCATTTGAGCAATTTAGAAAAAAAAAACACATTTCGAGTAAAACGCATTTTAAAGTATGACATTTACTTAAAGTAGTAGCATCTGCTTTTACTAAAAACACTTGTAGTTTTTGTTCTAGAGAATGGAAAAAAATAAACTTGGTATTTTTATAAAGCTTAAGATAGCGTATAAAATAAAATCGCAGAAAAAAAAAATTTCACATTTGGCAAAATTTACAATTTTAGGGTTGTCGGATACCTTAAGAAATATTTTGTTACTTTTTAGTAATATAATAAGTATTCTGTTACTTTTCATAGTTTATTATGTATTTTGTTTTGCTTCCTTTCAGTAAATTAGTAATTTTTAAATAATCATTTATTTTAGACTTTTCGATATGCTTGCGCCCCCCTTAGGGTTATCTCGCTACCTTATGGGCTCGCACCACAGTTTGAGTGCTGTAAATAATTTTTTTTACACTATAGGTTAAAGAGAGAAAAGTTAAGTCTAATATCTGCTGACAAATTATTGTTTCTCTTTCAAAATTACAAGGTTCGTAACCAATAGCCCTCAAATTTGATACTGAGGTTTAATGAGAGGGGATTTTTATCACTTGATTAAGTGAATAAACTATCAATCAATTGATAAAAAAATGTTTTACGTCATTTGTGTTCAATTAGTTTGTTGAGCAATAGAACACTTAAATAACATTAAAACAATTTAAGAGTTAGTTTAAAATTTTCTTCGAAATAAAATAATACCTGTAATCTTATGGAGAAAATGTTTTTCTTCAAAAAATATATAAAACACTTGAATATATAATACGTTCTAAAGATTAGCAGTTGTTAATTGTATGTCATATTCATGTGTTCGAGTGTGTACTTGCATAAAATTCTCTAAGGAATTATTATAAGCTTGATTTCATCCTACCATAGATCAGAAGAAATTTATTAACTGTTGTTTCAGACCTTCGATATTGTAAGATACATGAACCTGATAGTCTTATGCCCTATTCTCGTTCTATCGGTGAAATGTTTAATGATTTTGCTAGCCAATCCTAGTTTGCATGATCTTGATCTACAATCAGGTGTTGACAACGGTACTTGAGCTGAAAATTAACTCTCGTAATTTCTACACCACTTCAACGTGAGAATAAAAAAGCCATCTTGAGTACGGCGTCATGAAGTTAGCAAAATATCTATAATATCACTAAGGACATCTTAAGGCATGGGCCAACTCGGACCGGACCCCGAGTCTCACCTTCGGTGGAGGCCTCGTTTCGTTCTCGGTTCAGTCTTAATAAGATCATCATCCGCATAATTTAAATAGTCAAATATGTATATTATTCCCGTACATATTCTCCCCCAAAAAGAGAATTTCAAACTCCATGTCAACTGACAAAAGTGGCTACACTGTATTATTATGTGAGGACCGTTGTCGATGTTTAGACCTTGGCCTAATACCATAAAAAATCATTCATCTCATTTAGTTGAAATGCGGCCAACGGTCGAGCCGATTTGTATCTGGTTTGGGAGATTGTGCACATTTATATTTGTTCCAAATTACCGTTAGTACGAGTATTTGACAATGCATATTATATATTGTCAATTTTTAGAAATCACAGATAGAGCTCCTACTTTTGGATAGCGGCCAAGGGCCACGGAAAAGTTTGACTTTTCTGGGCCCAGGGCCTCAAAAACGACTTAAGACGTCCCTGAATTTCACCTGCTACGTAAACTAACAAAAACGGTCTCACGATGTCCTCAATAAAACATTGTACCTCAAAGCTTCCTACGCAGAGAAAAGTTCTGCTGTAGTAAACGATGACGTTACACGTTAACATACACCACAAATAAAAACTGTAAGAGGGAACAAAATAAAACTTATTTGAGAGCACTGGAACAGAAATGTTGCATTGTTCATGTGTTTTGAGATTTAAGTAAAATATATTGTTACGTAGATCCGAGGGTTCGTGGATTTTATGCAAAAACAATCACAAAGAAAATAAACAGATCTTTATGAGCGATGCGAATTTATTATCAAAAATCCAATCCTTTAAATACAGAATTCAGCAGCAATATTCACAGAGTAAATATACGAAGGTCTTTAAGCCTTCAACAGCCTTCAACAGCCATCAAACACAATAACCAGTGTTTAAAAATACACGTAAGTAAAGATTATTCACAAGCACAGCCGAGCTAATCGCTAGTCAAAACAATCCTCACTACTCGCTGGTTTAATCCAGACTGCTCGCCTTTCAAGCGAGCATCTTTTTATAGGCGCGACAGAAACTTCTAGAAATATAACAGCTCGTGTCATTGAACGTGATACTAGTGGAGAGATCTACTACTTTCTAGAAGATTCCAGAGGGTTCCGAACTCGCCAAAGTCGCCAAATTGGCCGCCAACTTGGTCGCCAAAAATGATGCCAACTTGGCTCTACCGCCAATATTTCGCCAAGTTCTCATTGAATCGCCATTATAACATAAGGGGCGGCATTGCTTGTAAATGGTACAATTTTAACATGCAATAAACATAACACATAGAGTAATATAAATGCATTAAACACTCAAATACAAATTATTTACACTATTTATACAAAATTCGTAATAATATATATTGATCGCTTTGCAACATAAGTTTTCAATTTATCGGCTGCCACAAATCTCCTCTCCTCTTCTTTTTGTTGATTTGGTCATGGAAGAGGGTTCACAAAGAAAGTCCTAAAATTGTCAAGTAAGCAAATCTCGTCTCTGTAAAATACCGTATTTACTCGAATCTGAGCCGCCATCGACTCTAAGCTGCACCGCAAATTCTCAATCCACATCGATTCTTAGCCGAGCCCCAAATTTTCTACACGTTCTTGAGAAAAATAAAAAAAATTGTGCAAAACGTTCATCAATATCCGACACTTAAGAAATTTAAAAAATATATTATAATGAGAAAAATAAAAGTTAATAAATTTATTTTAACGGTCTTAAACATTCATGAACCTGTAATTACTCTATCCGCCAGTATCATATTCGAAAATGATTCGTCACTCCCATTGTCACAGCTGATTTCGGTATTGGTGCTGGTGTCGCCATTTTCCTCATGGATTCGTTTTCCTTGCCGTCCAATGCAATTCTTATGCAATATTTGTTTTAAAAGGAATATGTTATAGAAGATTCTGTAGAAGAATTATTAAAGACAGTTGAACATTTACAATAAAAATTATATCATTTTGTTAGCGCCATCGACGTATATTTGTGTCAAATTGTCAGTGGCCGCTGCTCCGTTTCCGTTCTCTTCTGCATATAAAATTGCCTCCCTTTTCATACTTGCTTTATAGAGAATTCGTCTTGATGCTATTACCGATATCTTCTACTTTTAGGTAATTAAAAGAAAGCATATACAAAAGAAATGAAATTTCCTAAATACGAGCAATGATATTTAGGATAAACTGAATATTGAAGATAAATTGAGAAGAGTGGGATATGTCATCGACGCGTAAGAGACCAGAACGGATGGTTATATATATTTTTTTTCTTTTGAAATAGGTGAAATTCAATTTCTCCCATCCAACAAATGTTTTGCTTTCGATTCTAAGCCACACCCGGTTTTCAATACATTAACCCTGGAAAAATAGTGTGGCTTGGATTTGAGTAAACACGGCATATGGAATGGTTGAAAATACCACCTGCGTTAAGAAAAACTCTGTAATTTATTTTGTGGCTTACAATTAATATTATTGTATTAGTTCGAATTACTCCATTTCCAGATGCTCTTTGCATCCTAGCCTTCCAGAATGCTCGTTCACTGATTTAATTCAACATCCTTTGCTGTGTCAACATCTTTTTATTGCCTTGTTTGAACATCTGTGGTGATGGGTGTTGCTGAATATGAGCAGCTGCACATTTTAAATATTTACATTATTTTCCGTGTTGTTGGTAAAGAATTTTAATATCATTGTTAGTCATGTCTCCACAGACCAGAAATGAAAACAATTTTAAATTTGCACAATCACTAGCCATTTCACGATGGCAGATACTTATTAGATTTATGAGCTGGCATTGTGCTTCTGCTATTCTTTACACCAGGGGTCGGCAACCTTACAGCTGTGGTGTGCCAAACTAACCTACCAATATGATTCAGCGTGCCCAATGCATGCAGAGTTAGAGAAAAGGGGTCATTAATATAGATTTAAAGGTTTATTGTAAATTAATTTTGTATCATTTAAAAATATTTCTTAACATAAAAATAAACAGCTTAAAATACAATTATCTCTTCAACAAAAATAAATAAAAATTGTACATATATTATATATTTATAAGCATATTTATTAAAATAAGAAATACGCAACATAAAATACAAATATTTTCTTTCATTGTAGTTAGATAAAAAAAATAAATAAAAATTTTAAAGCGAACCTACTGCTCGCACACTGCTTTATTTTCATATCGCAAAATCAGGGGTGTAATTTATGACTTTCAATTTGGCACGATTCTAAACATTCAGTTGTTAAATACTTTCTTTGCGGACTCGAAATATATTTCATATGAGAAAAGATTTTCTTACTTAGATATGTAAAATAAAAAGCGGAAAGAAGAATACATGTAATTGTCTCTCATCAAACAATTAAGTCTCTCCAACAACTTCATTCAATAATTTACAAAATAGCTGTAAATTTATCTTCAGAATTATCTTTCAGAGACTTTTTTTTTTCGTAATTCCGTAAATGTCCATAATTCTAAACATGTTTTGTTAAATAAGAGTTCTTTTACAAATTTATCAACTTCTATCCACTCAAAAACAGAAAATTTGTTGAGTTGTGCAGAGTGCCACTGAGAATTATACCACGGGCCACATGTGGCACACGTGCCTTAGGTTGCCGACCTCTGCTTTATACCAAGGGTGTGAAACCCAAAGGCTAACTTGGGTGAAACAAGGTTTAATTTAGGTGGGCCGCAAAAAAAGCAATCGATATTTATAGAAACGTCGTTTATTTCAAATAATACATTATAATAAACATTTGGGCGTATAAAAGAACAACACCAATGTTTTCTTCCTGGCACGCTTGATATTTTTTCTCTGCGTCATCTTTTCCTATTTCGGGAGAAATTTTGTTCGCAGTGATTAATTTCAAAATTAAACCAAGGTGAGCATCATTAATACTATTTCTAACACGAGACTTATAATATGTCCTTTCATAACTGAAAATAACTGCTCTCACCTTTAAATACTTCCAAACATGGGAATAATTTCATAAGCGAATTTTCGAGTACTTTCAATCGTCATCAGAATCTCAACCATCTATTCCTTTACTAGATACTGTGTGCTCCCACCCCATTTAATAATTTATCTACATCTACTGCGTTTCCTTCATCTAATAAAGCACTCACTTCAACCAATGTATCAATGCTTACACCCTTACTAGCTGAAACATGTCCTGCTGTCGAAACTGAAACCTCTGTATCTAATACCATACCTTCTACATCCCGGGATGCAAAACAAACTTCAAAAAGTCGCAAGAAAAGACGTCCGAAAAGAAGCATTACCTCCGAAATAGACATAAAATTGACGCCTAACAAACCTAAAAAAAGCACACCTATACAGGAATCATCAGACGAGGACATGCTTGTATACGATGTTGAAGAAGAGGTGGAATCACCAAAGAAAAATAATTCCTTAGAGGAAATAAAAAAATTTTCGGAAGAATGGTGGCAGACTGAAGCTTGGAAACGAGAAGAATACTCTCACACGTTGACTCCAACCCGTAACAGAAAAAGTCGGAATTAAAAAAAAAAAACTTTTGAAACATTTTGCAACATACTTAATTGTATTTTAATACAAAATTTTACATTTCTGTCTTATATCAATTTAATTTTTACTTTATGCCTTTCTTTGTTTTAAATTTATTCGTTATTTTAAGATCTTGCTTGACATGTTGGGAGTAACACATCACCACAATGCATTTCCCACTTTTGGCTTTTAATAAAATGTAACAATTAAATATGAATTTTTAAAACTTTTTAATGAATTTTCATGCTTAAATATAACTTATATCTTTAATGTAAATTTTAAACTTTAAAAAAAATTTTTTTTATGGAAATTAAAACGAATGTTTGGCGCAGTATAGCCGAAATCGGCTCTTGCGCCAATAAAACCAAAAATCACTCACTCACTCGAGTATTTTCAAACGTGATTGGTAAATGTTTACCAGCTAGTTTGTAAACACACCCACTTCAATGAATTTTGCCTTCAAGTCGCACTGAGTCTATATTTATTGAGAAAATTGAAAATTTGTCTTCCAAAGAAGTAAAATCTGTGAATCTCGTATCATATTCAGTTCTAAGATTTGAAATTTTTTTCTGCACGTTTTTGATACGATGTAGTACGAACTAAACTCGAATTGTTCATGTTGCACGCCAGGATGTGCGTTAAATCTTCACTTTTCAGTTGTTTTTCTCAAAGATTTTTGTGTGTCAATACATTGTCCGGGCCGCAAAAATGTTCGTTGCGGGCCACATGCAGCTCGTGGGTCTTAAGTTTGACAAATTAAGAACAAAATTATTCTGCGATTTTTCAGACCTATTTTAAATTGACAATAAAAATGCAAAACAAAACTAGAATTAAAAGATTGTTTTGGAGAGTTATGAATGTGTTGTAGAAAATTGATTTTTAATAGTTAATAACATTAATTTTTGGTGGAACAGCTATGCATTTTTTGCGCTTTCCCTTCGTTCATTTTTCCGGGTTCTACTTTTATTAAATAAATTAGTCCATAAATTTATTTACTATTCACTTAATATTTACTTTTTTTATATTTTGTATTATAAGAATTTTTTATTTTAATTTTCAGTCTTTGATTCAAGCATATTTTTAAAGACTTAAAATATGTAAGAAAATATATTTTCACTTTAAAAAAAGTAGCTTTGTTCCCTTTCAATATTTTTATCTTAACAGATTATTCGATTTAAATTTGATTCCCTGATTTCATTTCTAAGAATACATTAGCTTTAACTTGATTATTATGGTATTAAAAACAACTATCTTTGATACACATCAAAACTTGCATTTAAAATTTATAATTTAATTTGTTATTAGCTGTCTCCCAACAATACATGTTCAGTAGCTTTCTCTCAACGCGCTAACAGCCCGCGCTTGATTGAAGACAAAACTTTCAATGACAGTGAAATTATCAATAATTTGATAGATTACAAAAACAGGCAAGAAGAACTGGATTTTTTCAGAGGGGATAAAGTATATGCAGGAATACAACTTTCCTACAAATTGGAAAAGCATTTTCTTAAAATAGATACCAATTCCGACTGGAGTGTGAAATTTCAAAAGGAGCTTCGATCATGCATATCTGGTTATCATGATATATACAAGCAACTGACCAACCGACCTTCGTCGCAAAAACTTATCTCTTACTTCATGGTACCAAAAAAAAATCAACTGAAATTGTATCTTCAAGTGACGAAAGCGATTTTAAACTTATTCATCACAGGAAGATGAGCGCCTTGGATTACGATGAGTAGCAGTGAATTATGTATGTGCATTTTGTCAAAACTTCTCCATGTGTACTATGAGAAATTAAATATTTTTAAAATGTTTCCATGTGTAAAAAATTTAATTATTTATTTTGTTATGGAAGTACTTTCTCATGATTATCGTAAATAATTGGCGTATTTTCTAAGGGGAACTTTTTTATGCAATCCCTCTCCACCGCATAAAAAAAATTTCCGTAGTATTTCGACGAAGCTGTTTGTTATATGCAAGAATTTTTTGAAATATTTTCGAATATTTTTTGTGCGGTTTATTTTTATGCGGCCCCTATGTACCGCACAAAAACAGGTTTTACTGCACCAGAAATACAAACAGCATTATCGTTTTAGACATAATCTCAATCTACGTTTAAAACAACACTTTTTACTTCAATTAATTTTAAACATTTGGAAACATTCATAAAAGCTTTTAACTTTTATTATAATTGGAAAATTATTTAACACGAACGATGAAAAAATATTGCTTTTTTGCTTAACTTAAAAAACGTGCTTCTGTAATCGCTATACTCGTATTACTCACTGAACATTTTCATGTGAAACTTTGACCAATTACTTTTTCAATGTTCCACATATGTGCTATCAAAGCTATTTTTATCATCATTATCTGCATATCATCCTTTTCTCTTTTCTGTTGCAAAGGCCTGTTGCAAACCACAGGATTGGTGACAGCCAAAAATCATGTGGCCGAAGAAGATGGTGATGCCGGTGCTCTCTACAGGAAAGCCGGTGCTATTCCCGTAACAGTGACCAACGTCCCAGAGATTTGCATGTGGTGGGATAGCTCAAACCATGTGTTTGGGAAAACGAAGAATCCTTACGACACTTCCAGAGTACCTGGTGGAAGCACTGGTAATTACTATTATACCATTTATTCTATAAAGCTCATATTCATTTTTACAAGTCCGAACTTAATAATTAATATACATCGGCTATTTTTTATTCCAAAAGCATTTTTCGAAACAAAATATCTTCTTCATTAATGCTTATTAGTTAATCTTTTCATACTTAATAGCTAATTCTATCCAAAAAATAAATTACCGTAAAATCCGGTGTATAACGTGCCGCTAGACTTTCAAGCTGCATTTTTTTTTTTAATTTTTAGGTATATTCGCCGTATAACGCACACCCTCTTTTTTTACGAAAAAACCTGAAATGTTAGTATAGAATGCTCTTATGTTTTGAAGTGATTTATTCAAGGTTCCAAACTTTTGAAAAACAAGTGTAATTATAAAACTACGACTCTTTTAGTTCCTAAGGTATGTCATTTCTTTTAAATAAACAGTGTTTCGATATGTGTAGAAGTAAATTTTCTTACGCTCATGTCTTTTGTTATTTTTATATAAGGCTATCGGTTTTTATACCAGTCGTATAACGTGCACCCTTAAATTTCGATCTTATTTTTTGTGTTAAAAGTGCGTGTTATACGCCGGATTTTACGGTAAATCTGGTTATTAGATCTTCTGTGTGAGTCTTAGAATCCTACCACCTGCTGACGGACTATTTCATTTAAGGTATCCAATAAATCAAAGCTCCTTGTTCACACACGGCGTATTAGTCAAAGTTTCATGAAGCGTATGCGACCTGTAAATTATCAGTAACCATTATGGGTGGTAATTCCGACAAATTCAGCTCCTTCAGATGCATTCTGATGTGTTTTGTATTCCTTTGTATGGTAGCACATTGCATGATACCCCATATGTGTTCTATTTCGTTCAAATCTCGGGACTTGATGAGGGCGGCGAATCTCTTAACAGAGACCAGTACTCTTGTAAACATGATATTCTGTTCCGATACCTGTGTATATATTTATTACTCTTTTGGAATAGGTTCAATCTATCTGTATGAATGCAGAATATAAACAGTGAGCCAGGACGCCAGAAAGGCTGAGCATATACATTTGCTCTTCACCATTTCATTGCGTATGGAAGTGGTTGACCCCGCTGCAAACGAAAAATGATTCTCTTCTAAAACAACACCAAACGAACTACCTCTTTCGGGTATTTTACAACCCTTTTGGCGTATTGGAGCTCGTAGGGAAGCTAAACTCGCCAACAGACGTGCAAAGACTTTAACCCTTTAACTGTCAAGTTATTTAGATGATTTGGGTACACAAATTGTCAAATTTTTTTGAACCAAAGAACTTCTGACCTCTAACCTTTGAAGTCTTCAGTAAAGTACTGCCATCTATTAGATTGAGCGCACATTAACTTTTTCCGAGAATCAGTCGGATTTGACAAAGAGATGAAGCCGAAATAAACGTCTCCAAATATATATTCGGGTAAAACAATACGATGCACTCAATTAAAAAATTACCCCGAGTAATACTCGGGCGTGACATTTTCGAACATCAGTGCTGTTCCCGAGATTATCGCAGGCATGACAGTTAAAAGGTTAAACTTTGTATATGTTAACTTTAAGTAACAGGGTGAGTTACTTTTCCTTCTTAGATTTTAAACTGGAACAGATAGCAAACTAATTTTCAATTAAATTTAATATTTATTTCCTCAATCATTCATTCCTAAAGTCTCATCTTACATTTTCAAAATCGTACCTTTGTGAAACCTGATTTTCTACATTTATTAGTTTGAAAACAAACTAAAGATCTCGGAATTAAATATGGAAAATTATTTTAGAGAGTATCAGTATATAATATTAAACCTTCCTTTGAAACACTGCTGTGCAAAATAAGCCCATGGGAGTCACTAGATAATATTACACATGTTCTTAATGTAGTATTCATAAAAATTATATAATTACCAAACACATTGTGCATTACTGATATATTTATAAGTATATTACATCAGTATAAATATATATTTTGCTTTTTACAATGTCAGAATTTATTCTCTCTCTGTTTTGCTTCTTTTCAGTAAATTAATATTTGATTAAATAATCTTTTATTTTTGACTTTTCGATATGCTCACGACCCCCACGGAGGGTTATGATGCTTCCGTAAGGGGAAGGGGGCGCCCCACAGTTTGAGAAATGCTGCTTTAAAGAGACCCAGTGATTTCCATTTAACCCTTTCGTGGGCCATCTATTTTTCTTTTGAATTCCTTCGAGTTTTTTATGTTTTATTAACAATTAAGCAATAGCATTTAAGGAAACGCATTTTATTTTGCCGAATTTATTTTTACATTTGAATTTCAGGGGTGGGAAGTATCCTTCCCACGGAACCATTTACAGTCATAAAGAAAATTAAATTTAATGGTGATTATTTGCCATGAAAAGATGAGACGCATGTTCCAATGCACAAGGGTACATCACATTCTGCACAGATGCAGCGGGTCCTCTTTTCTTTTCTTTTTGTGTTACATTTCCTACATCGTCTATAGTTGGAAACCATTTTTGGCATATGATTTCCCACACTGGCTAAGCGCACATTATTCGGAACTGCTCACTTCTTTGCTTGGAAGCTAGCAGGACGTCCTTTCCTTTCCTTTTTCTTGAGGAATATCCGTCTATTATCTGACGAGCTAATGCTATACGGAATAGCTGGCCTAAATTTCTGCTTTTGTTCACTTGCCACAGGATAAAACTATTTACGATGCCAAGGTCAATAAGAAAATAAAAGATACGATGCCACCATTTTACATATCTTCTTTCTATTTGGTATCTTTCTTTTCTTTATAATAATATTAGATAGCTACTGGCACAAAATGTACAGAAATATACGAAATAAGAAAGTGTTATTACAATAAAAACAGTGTTTTACTCACGTTTGCAGCAGAATCGTTGAGCAGTACAAATGTTACATCAAAACAGATGTAGTAGGACAAATCTCACATAAGGCTTTCAAACATTCGAAACCAAAATTGCAGCAAATTCCATTCAGTCGATTGAATACTAGATGGCAGCACAAAACTGAAGTGGGAAATTGTGTTCCCACCGTTCTAATAGCAGCGTCAATATATTATAATGGGAATTGCGCTTCCCACATGCGTATTTTGTAGGATCTTGTAGGTGGGAAGTAATCTTCCCACGGCCCACGGAACTATTAACAAACTTAATGCCAATGGAAGTTCCTCATCTGGTGACAAAATAGCCTGTTGATTGGAAGAAATTTTTTCACGATTATTGTAGGTGTCCCATACAATAGCATGTTGATTCGTTCGTCCACTTCACCAATCTCCAGTCATCCTGTGTTCAGAATCAGTGTTGCCCCTCTTAAATGAAACACTTAGATCTGTGTAGTTTAGTGAGTAAGGACTTCCAATTTTGGTGTAAAAATTAAACAGTATATCTCCAGAATACGTTACGTAGCTCGGATGCCGATGCTTGTTGAACTTGAAGTTACCTGTGAAAGTGTATCACCTTGACAATCAACGAAGGTCACCAACTTACTTATACAGTAACGATCATGTAGTAAATAAAGGTTTTGTTCGAATTTTTTGAAGTTGCAGTTCTTATAAGTCTATTCCGAACTTTATTTCTATCTCCAAAATACCAGAGTCATCGCATGAATTCCGTGATACTGCAATCAAAATAGCTCACGTCATTGTTCTTCGTTTTAAAAGCGGAAACGGTTTCTATAGCTGACTATTAAACTAAAATTAGATGAAAAACAAGTTACAGCTTAACAACACGCGTGCTCAGTTTGTTTTCTACGCAATAAGTTAAAGATAAATATTACGCAAAATTCCATATGTGAGAAATGTGTTTAGACAATACAGCTGTTTATTTTGCATTATCCTTTTTTTTACCTGATTTCTAGTGCCTGATTGTATATTTCATACCAAAATTAATCTATTTCGATTCATTGCTTTTAATTTTAAAATGTAATAACAAATTTTTAAAGTACAAAAAAGACACAAAAACACAAAAAATTGAGATATTTCAGTAAGACGCTGATAATTTATGTTAAGAGGACAACAATGAGGATTTTCGAATGCAGATCATTAAGTACTTTAATAAATACTCTACCTTCTGCTAAGTATTTCTAGCTTAACTTGTAAAGAAAGTGATGGCAAAATTGAATACTATGATGACTTATTGAGATTATAAATCAATATTGACTTTACAGACAACAAACACATTGTTATATTTAATCCTATAGATTTCATGTACACTTATAATGTTATACACTTTTGTACTATTTATAAATCTTTGAATAAAAGTAATTTTTATGTAAAAGGTGGCGAAGCAGCTCTTCTTGCCAGCGCGGGGGCAATAATTGGAATAGGAACGGACATTGGAGGAAGCATTCGAATTCCTTCAGCCTTTTGTGGAATCTATGGACACAAGCCTTCAAGAGGTAATTTTGTTTTGAAATCACTTTCTCTCATAAAAAAATCACTACTCATTGTGTGGTAAAGTTTTAACCTTATTCGAATTTAAAAGATTGTATGCGTGAAATCGAGATGTAACTTTAATATAAGGAATTTCAGAGGACCTGTAAACAAAAGATTTCGAACACACAAATGTCAATATTTTAAATGATTTATTCGAATGTTGTATAAAATAATATTAAACAAATACGGCACACTGAAACGTATTCACAGTTATTACAGCTGAATCAAGAAAAGATTAGCATCAAATAGAGAAGCCTTCAAGCTATCAAGTTCCGTAGAACTGAATTTCAATCTACCTATTTGAATAACACATAGAACAAATACAGAATAAAACTGTGTGTTGCCAGATACTTCAACGGATGACCTGGTTCAAAATTACGTGGTCCGTCGCCAAAAGCCCTCGTGCAGCTGAACAGTACGACGTTAATATTCACTCACTCACTCACTCAACGGATGAGCAAAGCAAGCAGAAATGACTGTTGCCACAATGCCGCTCTATTCTAGTAAACAGATAAAATAATTAAAAATAAAATTAGTTCACACAGATAAAATAAATGCAAATAAAATCACGTGACAATTACATATATTTGCATGCATAAATAATAACAATAAAAAAAACTGAAACACATTAAATTAACTTCAGTTCATAATCAAACATAATGCTAAAACTCACCACTTATTGAACACTTCCTCATTCGACATGATTTTATTTTACTGAATCTAAAAATTATGTAGAACTTCATATCTCTTAAATTTGAAAATATTTTTTTCATCTAAATTTTTGCATTTTAAATGAAATTGCTAAGACAATGACTTTTATTTTATTTAAAAAGTGTTATATAGATTTCTTTAATATTGGTACTTGCAACAAAATTCGTATTCGCTTTACTAAATCGTTAAAAATTAAGAGTTTTGAAATAATTAGCGTAAAAATTTTTCTAAAACCTTATGTTACGTTTGAAATTATGAATAAAACGTTTAAAACATTAATATTTTGATACAGAAAGAAAACGGAAGTTTATTAATGAGTAAGCACACACACACACATTTGAAAAAAATCACTGTAAAGCATTTGTGGATTTTAATATCTGAAATATTTTTCTAGCAGTGTACAAAAATTATTTTAGTAAATAATGTTTTGCTTTTGTTATATATATAAATCATTTATTTGAAACTATGGTAAAACTTGTATACTATAATGAAATATATTTTTACAAAAATTATATTAAAGTAATATAAGATTCTTTTTTTATGTTTACTATCAACAATTAATATTAGTTACTATGGTTTCATGCGTTTTTAATTTCTTTTTTTCAATTCCTGCAATTAGCTCACAATCTTCTTATATATATATATATATCTTGTTCAAATTTTCAATAGTTAATAAAATACATTTTAAGGCGCTCATTTGAGCTAAAATTTTATATACACAATTATTTTAGATGATAATACGATAATTTAATTATCAATTAATTTTTTATTAATTATTAAAACTAATTATTCAAAGAATTACAAATACAGCCACGTTGGCCTCATTTTTGGAGACTTAGCAACCATTTTGTCTACTTGGCTGTTAACGATATATCAAAATTTATAAAAATGTCTCAACCCAGAAGAAAAAGAAAACATTCTTATACATTTTCTCTTACGTATTTACGTTTATAACACACACACACACACACACACACACACACAAAAACCCTTTAAAGCAATCCATCACAGTCACTTCAAGGAAAGTATATATATATAATAGTGCTAAATTAGTGCTAAGTACATTATACAGTTAAGTTGCTTGGACAAAAAAATAACATTTTATGTATTTGCCTTTATTTTGGATGATAATTTAAGGTGTTCGATAATTTGATTTTGAGCACTTGAAGTGATAAAATTCAAGTTCATGGAATTTTTCTGTTTCAGATAAGGCTAGAAGATAAAAAAAATAAAGTGATAAGATCTTCAATTGAAAGCCAGAGATAATGCAATTTTTTCAACTCCATAGCCTTAATAGAAATATCCACTCACTACTAGAGTGAACGGTACAGAAATATAGAAAAACCAGTAGATTTTATCGACATAAAGTATTTAAAGGATTAAATGAAACAAAACTAAATTAAATAGAAAAGTAGGAAGAAAAAAATAAGAATATTTTATAAACCATGTTTTACGACAATTAATATTTAAACGGTGGGATAAATTTCAAGCTATAGGAAATGAATCATTCATAAATCAAGGTATCCGACTACGTTCGGGTCCGTGATTTTACAAAAGCGTACAAGCGAATATTTATTTAATATTTAGTGTCACTTAAATTATATATATAGAATTTTCACGTATGAAATTGTTTTCAGTACATTATTACATTAAAAAATTATTTAAATGCGATAGTTTGGCAAAAAAAGAACATAGAATTACCTATTTTCAAAACAATCTTTTGTGAAAAAAAGCTTCTATAGTAATAATGTTTTGCCTATATATAGCTCAAACCTCTGTACAGAGCCTGTGAACTAGGATTTTTGAAATATATAATTCAGAGAATGGGGATTTATCCATATTTTAATACATCAGAGTGAAAAACTTTTAGCAAAAAAACATCGATTATTATTTCAATTGGTAGTAACTCTGAAAATGTGGATTTTTCAAAAGCCCTAGTACGGGCTCTCTGAAGAGGTTTTAGCTATATATAAGTAAAGTATTATTGTTATTGTAGAAGAGCATTTTTTTTATAAAAGGAGAATGCTTTGAAAATAGGTCATTCTATGTTACTTTTTTGCCAAAATGTTGCATTTGAATATTTTTTTATTGCGATACTACTCTGAAAACAATTTTATACGTGTATTCTAATTTAAGTGACACTAAATATTTAAAAAAAAAATACTCGTTTGTACGCGAACATAATTGGACACCTTAAAGTGTAACTAAAACAATGAAATGACCAAATTAATTATTTAAATCACAAAGAAAAGTAAAATATACTCGTAAATTTCATGACATGTTGTAAGGAGGGGGAAACGAAAGAAATTCCAGTGTGTGTATTTTTTTGAAATTGAAAATGATATAGTAGACATGTAGTTTAGTTAATGAGATATAAATTATAATGAAAGAGTTTTGTTAAACATAGTATGCCTTTTTTTAGGAATTGTATCGAATTGGGGCAGTTTCCCTTATTGCCAAATGAGTCCAGATAAGAAAGATACAAGGCCCACAGAAAAATTCATCAGCACAGGCCCCATGTGTCGGTATGCTAAAGATTTGCCATTGTTACTGAAGGTGCTTTCCGGAAATGACAATCGAATCCAATTGGACCAAAAGGTATGTTCTATCGATTTCCAAAAGGATCCTTAATTTACCGTTATCGGCATTTGTATGCTCGATTCAAAATTAATTTAGTATGTTTTATCTACCGGGTGTCGGGCTTAAAGCATCCAAAAGTAATGGCTTATTATTACAGAACTACCCATCAAAATGTAATACACCAGTGCTTCTCAAACTTTCAATACTTGCGACCCAATATTCAATCATAATTTTCATCGCGCCCACTTCCATACAACAACCATGTATTGAATTCAATAATACTTTGACACTAAAGCTACAACCTGTTAAGTTCCACCAGCGCATATAAACGTCTCCCGACGTATATATACGTCTTTCCGAAGCATGATCTTCTCTGTGTACTGCTATCCATAAAATTATTCCGAAGTCTTTGGAATGCAATAAAAGGACCATGACGGAATGTTTACGAAGAATTTAATTAATTCAGAAACGGTTTTACCTATTTATTCCTTTTCAATCCCCCCCCCCAAATACATCACATACGCTCGCCTATGTAGAAAACGGTGGTCTTGGGGAGCGAACCACGTAACTTTTAATCGGCAGTTAAATGATTATTTACAAACCGTACAAAGGATCAAGATAAGTGTTAATTTTTGTACGACTTTCATACATTACAAGTCCATGTGTCACTGGTAATTATTAAACATGTATTAACTTAGTTTTGTTAAATTAATTATAAAATGTATTGTGTGCGGTACTGATACATTTATAAATGTATTATATCAGTGCAAATATGTACCTTGTATTTTATTTTGCTAGAATGTGTTTTATTTGTTTACTGTCAGTAAATTAATAATTTTTTTAAATAATCTTTATATAGTCTTCTACTTTTCAATATGCTCACGCCCCCTCGTAGGGTTATCACGCCACCCTAGGGTTTGACAGAGAGTTTGAGAAACGCTGTAATACACTGTTCATCCGTAGACTAAAGACTCTTCTAGATTTTTTTAGTCTAGTCCGATCAGCAGCACGTGCACGCATTATTCGGCAATCGCAGGCGATAAACTTGTTACACTGACTTCATTAGTAAAAATGTGGACGTCACAGCTAAAAGTGCAGTGCGTACATTGGTTAATGGAATTTCAATCAGAAACGCTTGTACGAGTGAAGAGTTCAAACAGATTGGAATGTCGTTATTGGCTTGCCTAGTAAAATTATCTGGACTCCTACAAAATGAATCACGTACACGAAGAACAGTGCCTTCTGTCACGAAAACGTCAGGATACTTGCCAGTTTCAGACACCAAAGTTCCCATCTCCTTTAAGGTTCTTTCCCATTGGTGGATGGATTTTGATGTTGAGGGATTGACATTCTATTCTCTTCGAACACGTCGCTGTACACGTGTGACTGATTTGAATTCCCTTAACTAATGTACGCGCTGCACCTTTTGCTGCGCCGTACACATCTTTCTTTACTAATGAAGTCAGTGTAAAAAGTTTATCGTCTGCGACTGCCGAATAATGCTCGCACGTGCGGCCGATCGGACTAAACCCAAAAAATCTCGGTGAGTTTTCCAATCCACGAATGAAAAGTTTGTTACATTCTGATGGGTAGTTCCGTAATAATAAGCCATTACTTTTGGATACTTTAATCACGGACAACCTGTATTACTCCATTTTTGAAGGCAATTTCAATGGGCTCAATTCATGTGATGTCATAGTCACGTGATAGTAAAAGCCACGTGATTTTAGCCAATCAATTCAAAAACTCATGTGACGTCATAGTCACACGATAAAAACAATCTTGTGTTTCCAGCTAATCAGTTCACGCACTCCGGTGTTGTCAAGTTTTGCTCTTTGCAGAAACTTTCTCTTAAAAAGTACTGCATACAAAATGTATTTTATTTAAAAGTATAAGCATAAAATACGATTTATTTTTTAATTTTAAAAAATCTTTTTGTAGAAATTTTTTTTTTTAAATTTTAAAAAATTTTAACCAAAATGAATTTTGTAATTTTATCTGAGTTTTACAAATAGAACAAGAAATACAATTAGTTTAATGATTGTTTTGAATTCAATGGAAAACACGTGTTTGTTTTTATCATGTGACATCATGAATTGAGCTCATTGTATGTAGGTTTCTTTTAAATTTTTTGAGGTTTGAGGAGGAGCACCATTGATGAGGTGCTAATAAGGTCGGATTACTGATGTGAAGACTGCATTAGGACGACACGATGCTCGTTATGATGGAGCTTTGAAAGGTCCAATACTAGGTTTGGGAGAGTCTAAGCGAATCTGGAAGGGAATCTAATAGAGAATCTGAGAAAGTGTATTGGTGCGTCGTGGTTCGTGTGGATTGCCCCTTTTCTTCTCTTTAAACTTGGAATATGATATGCCTTCAAAAGCGACACGTAAAGCAGAATCATTTTTGTTTGGACGTATCTGGGATTACTATTCGTCCATTGGTCCTTGTCACCCCCATGCGGTGTACTATAAAGCTGGAAATTAGTATGGGAATTGTGCCGGTCACCTCTGTCGGCTGGATAAAGGGAGGTCAAAGGTTTATTTGCCCCAGAACCTGAGCTTTGGTATTGTTCTGTTTAAGATACTTTCCCATGCGAAACTACGTGACCGTAGGAAAGTCATTAGTTCCTCAAAAGGAAATGGGTCCTTTTGCGGATATCGTCGCAGGTTTGTACATATTACTTCTTAACGAACAACAGCAATTGACATTTTACTGCAATCATAATTACCAGTGAAGTCAATTAGGAATTTTCTGTGAAAAATGGTTAGTCTCTATCGGTAATTCTGATTCAAAAAATTTATCTACATTAATTATAAAAGTTCGAATTGATGAGTTTTACAAAATAAACTATTTGAATATAAGTAAATGGATAACAATTCATTCGATAACCCTGTAATACAGGAGAAAATACATGAGAAACAGAAACAACGAAAACTCAAAATAGGGATACCAGAGCATTAAACACACACACACACACACATAAGAAGTTGAAGACTGCTTTTAACACATTTAAACCTGTTTTTAACAGGTAACCATTTGTCCCTTTCTTGTTTATTGATAAAAAAATCCAAATATTAATAATAGATTGTACATCAAACCTATCAAAAAATTCAAGTTGCCCAACCTGTATAGAGGTCAGCGACGCTGCCTGCGGTGCCGTAGGAACTGGGTTCTCGAATTCCGGAGAAGACATGGATGTTTGTAAATGTATAGTACCTTCGTGGCATGGGGGTACTCTAAATAGCCGTCAAACCGCAAGTCCTCTCAAGGGGTTGGTGGAAGAGGAAAAAGGTGGGAGACCCCTGTCCACCCCCAGTGTTTTGTCCCTCTAAATTGGGATGGAACCGAGCAAAATCGTTCTATCACCTGCATGGTGCTCAAAGCTAAGACTAACGATAGGCATACAAATTCTAGCTCTTAGCAGCGATGAATTTCGCGGGCATCGATTTGGCTTCGTCAGGCAGGTGGCATTAGCCACAACAACAACAAAAAATTCAAAAAATAGATACTTATTCAATATTACATAGAATGCTAAGATTAAAGGGTGAATTGAATGAACAAGTAACAAATTCCAAAACATTAATTCCCCAAAAATATTGGTATGACTTATTTGACACCTAAAAATCATTTTATGAAAGATTGTAAGAGGCAAATAAGTATTATTTTTGAAAAAGTTTTATAAATTTGACATGTTTTATATTAATTGAAACTTATTTATAAGAATACTAATAAATAGTTAACACACATAATAAATACATGTTAAAAGTTAGTAAATTAAACTAGTTAAAAAAGAATATAAATATTTCTTAGTTTAGTTCTCTCAATAGAATCCTTTAGAATCAGTGTAATAAGAGTTAAATGATTCAAAATGCATTACATTATTAAATTTATGCTTGTCACAAATTTGTAAAAGTCATTTCTAATCTTACCAGTACTCTTTTGAAAAGATATATTTAAATTAAGACTATAATTACAATACATTCTTTATCTTACAAGTGTGTGTGTGAACAACATTCCTTTACTATATTTACTATCGTAATAGCATTTAGATTATTTGTAAGTATCTATACAGTATATACTTTGTAGCCTATTTCTAAATGGTTACTAAATATTTAAAGCCATAATAAATTTTACGTGCATATTATTTTTCCAAATAAAGAAGCCCTTGTATAAGAAACTATTCCAATGATCTCGAACATCCGCTTTCAAAACCCTTTATACCAAGTAAGCGAATGATTAATTTTTAAAGGCCAATGAATGTCAATTCCAATTTCGATCACAGCTTCGTTTCTGCTGCACCATATAGCATTATAAAAACATATCTCAATTGCGGACTGTTTACATTTTCATGTTGTCTGGGAAGACTTAAGAAGGGAAGCACACTGGATTATGAATGTTTTCGTAGACATTAATGCTGGTCGGTCATGCTGAACAACAGGCTATATCCGCACGCAAAACTGAAGTGCATGTGTTTAAACTGATTTAGCATTGCAGTTTTGCTGATTTTAGCAATCATTGCGCAATTGCTAGACATTGGGGGGGCCGATGGTTTCGAAATTTTAATTATTTTGTTATCTATGCGTATGAGTTTGACACGTTTTTTTTTACATAAAATCAGTCATATTTTTTTTTCAAGGTGTGTGCGTGTGTGTTCTGTTTTTTCGCATTCAAAAGAGTGTATTTTACAATCTCGACACTCTAACAGAAGAGAGCCTGTTCTTGAAGGAAAAAGAAAATAATTATATAGCAAAAATAAGACGACTTTCAAAATTTAAGCTTTTTTGTATCAAAATCCATTTTACATATGCACATATTTTACATATAAACCTACTTACAGAAAGCTTAGAGTAAAGTGTAGTGCTACCAGGTAGCACTTAGAGTAAGTGCTACTGTGCCTGGATTGTGGCCAATGAAGCAGTTGGCTGTACGCGTTCATTTCTTACGATGTGGCAATCTTCTCGACGAGTGGTCTGTCGAGGGTGTCCTGAGCCTGGTCTTCGTGTAAATGACATCTCTTGGATCCACTGGTCCCAACACCTCCTCACAACACAATTAGAGCGGCCTAATTGACGAGATACTCGCCTAGCTGACCACCCAGCTTCTATCATGCCGATGATTCTCTCCCTCTCAAACTGCGACAGCTGCTCATATTGTCTTCGAAAACGGCGTAATGGCATGTCTACCTCAGCTCTTTCTTTTTAAACGATTCAGCACACTCAAACAAGCTTTGGTTGCCTGTTTTATACTCCACGAAGAACGACGTTAAACGCCCTCTACCGGCTATACGTATTGCGCAATCACGCTGCATTTCTAATCTTTTGCATATCTCATTGACATGTACCTTCATGCCAAGTTGCGTTATGATCCTGCAATTATTTCTTGGTGCGCTAATTTTTTTGTCCATGAGTGTATTATTGAAAGAAAAATCATCATAGGTCTACAAAAAAAAAACGGAAGATTTTTATTGTTGAAACTGCTAATAGGAGACATTCATTGATTCCAAAATTTATCATAAACTTCAAATCAACTAAAATTTTAACGTCCAAGCCAAGATCCGGCCGCCCATCTGCAGTGTCACCTCAAAAATCTTGCTTCGTAATACGCTCTCTATAAAAAAAAATCCAAGACTATAAGCTTCACAAATAGCTAAAAGTATTTCTGAGATATTGCAAAAAAGCGTGATTTTAACCTGAATTCGAAGAAAACTGAAAATGAATGACTATCATGGCCGAATTGCACTCAAGGAACCATTCATTTCTCGAATGAAGAACAGAGCTAAGAGAATGACCTTTGCCAAAAAACATCTAAATAGGACACATAATTATTGGAAAAATGTAATAAATTCAATTGAAAGGAATTTTTGTAATTTGGCAACAAAAAGAATAAAAATATGCCTGCAAAAATTCCTGGACAGATTTTAAGAAAGAGAATCCTTTTTTCGACTATTAAACACGGAGAAGGAGGCATAATGCTTGGGGGTGTATTGGAAGTCTTTCAGCTGGTAATCTAGAATTCATTGAATTAAAAATCTACAAAATTGGTTAGTTGAACTTATTGAAGTAAAATATCAGGTCATATACCGAAAAACTTGTGGTGTGTGATAATTTTTACTTTCAGTGGCTCAAAGGTACCAAGCAAATGGCTCACATTGTGAAGTCATTGGAAAGCCATGGCTGTTCTGACATGTCACAAAACAATTCCGTAAGCTAACCTAGTCCCCAGACTTAAGCACACTACAGCAATTTTGGGATTTACTCGAGTGAATAATCAGGGAGAACGTAATAACCTCCAAGGAAATGCTGAAATCTGTCGTAGTAGAATAATGGAACAAAATATCCACAGATGAAACAACTAAACTAGTTAAATCCCTGCCAAATATGTTGAGAGTTATAGAAAGAACAGAATAGCTTAAAAAGTATTAACTTTTAGTTACAATCCATTATTGTAAAGGTTTTTTCCAGTGTACGCCGACTTTTGACGCACACGATATTCGTCGTTCTCAAGTTATAAATATTTGTATTTTATGTAATATTCAGGTGATTGCTGCTTATACTATTTGAAATTAAAACGTTAGAAGAATCAATAAAAATAGTATTGATTCAGAAAGACTTCATTTAATTAGCATATGAAAAATGATCACCTGTACGCAAACTTTCGGAGGCAAGTGTATATAAAAATTAGAAGATACTAATGTTCACTTAAGTATTTAAGGAATTTGTTTAGGGTTAGCGCTCATGATTGTGCTGTTAAAATTAAAATCCGGACAAATGTTTTAAGTAACACAACTTTTTATTCATTTAATAATAAAAAATATATATATGATTTAAAATTACTTTATTATAGGTTAGCTTTCGCAACGTGAAGGTGTACTACATGAAGGAAATACCGGGAATGTTTAACGGATCTCGACCAGATGTGAAAAAGGCTATTGTTAAGGTAAGAAAAAGTAATTCTGTCATTTTGATATAGAATTTTCTTTTTATAAATATGTCTTTTTACTTAATAATATTTAAATATATTTATACAAAGTTTACTTTTAAAAATTGGACACCCTTAAAAATCTTTCGCATTGCTTGTCATAGCTGGATAAAGATATCATGGCTTGTTTTTGAAATGGAACACAATTATGTTTTAATAGATTAATTAAGTTAACGAATGACTGATTCTCAAGCGTTTTTCAACTAGATTAATCTTTGGGTTTGATAGAAGATTGTTTGATTGGAGCATCTCGCCTTATGAAAAATGTATGACATATATAAGGTAATTCTCTACCAGACCGAAACATTTGCTGGGTGTGTAGGGGGTACAGAGACGACTCGGAATCACATAGGGTTGCGCAAATGCCAAAATTGCAAACTATAGTGCAAAGAAACAGAGAAAAAGAACAGAAACAGCAACACGTTTATGGAACAGAAAACATTTTATTGAAACGTTGTACTACAATAGGTGTTCGAAATTACAACTAGAGGTCGCCTGGAAGGCCTGACAGTGGTGCTGCACATAATTCCTTATGTTCTGGAATATTCCTGGCATGTGACGTATCCTTCTGGCAGCTACAGATATTCGAGCGACGCGGTTTTCAACTGAAGGAACAGGCGTCTAATACACGAACAAGAACCGGTTAACTCGTTAAAGAACCAGTCTCGCGTAAACTTTTGTTCACACTTGTGAAGATCATGTGATGTGGAACATGTCTGTTCATGAAACAACCTCCGAGAAGCGTGCCTATTACAATACGCATCTCCATACACTATCAGCATGTTGCCAGTCTTTCGTTTGAATAAGAGTTCACTCTACTACTTCTAAAAGCCGATCGTAAATGACGAATTCTAGTAGGATTAGTATAATTCCGAAACCTTCCGTTCAGCGCCAACTACCTTAAGACTTCTAGGAGGAATCTCCCAAAACGTCAAGAATTCCATACAGCGTTGATATCAGACTTACCAGATGATTTCTGATCGTAGATTCAAAACTGTAAAACAACTGTTTTATTAAATGTTTTCTGCATCATTAATGCGTTGCTGTTTCTGCTCTTTTTCTCTGCTTCTGTGCACCATAGCTCGTAACTATGGCATTTGCGTACCCAGCATTTCTATGTGATTCCGAATTGTCTTTGAAACTACTACACACCCATCAGGTTTTTCGGTCTGGTAGCGAATCACTCTGTATAAATAAATATCGCAATTTAAAGAAATCTTAATGAAGATGGTAAACGGAGATAAGGAACCAGAGTATTTAGTGAAGTATTGATCAGAGTCTGCGAGGTAAAAGTCCATGCTGTTACATATAGAGCCGTTTTAGATAATTAGACGAATGAATTCATCCATCTTTCAGAATATTGGAGCCAATCAGATAACAGGAACATCTTCATACTTCTTGAGGCCCTGAGCCCCTACACAAATGTAGGCCCCACCTATGAGCCTTACAAGTAGACAGTACATAGTATATATTGTCAAATACTCGTACAAACAATGGCTCGAAACAAATAAACATGCATTATTTACAATCGCACAAACCGGCTCGACAGACTACCGACTTTTGACTGAATGAGTAATGAGGGGGTGTACGGTGATAGTCCTGGACCTATACATGGACGACGGTCATCACATGTAACCAGTTGACATATCGTCCGAAATTTCCAGTTTTTCGGAGAATATAACCGAAAATAACATTTCACAGTTGAAATTATTCAAATCATGATCTTATTAAGGCTGAGTCGAGAATGAGACTAGACTTGCTTTGGGACCAAGGACCTGGGTCCAGTTGGCCCATGTCTTAGGTCGTCCCTGTCAAGTAGTTCTTCAAAGTAGCTACTTTCCTATTTATACAGGTTTCGATTGCCGATTTTGCTCGTACTGCATATTTTCTACCAAAGAATATGTTTTTAATACAATGATGGTTGGGTTATTCATCCTCTTACATTAATGCGAACTCTGAATTTCCTCTAACGATCTCGAATTTTTTTCTTAAAAAAATGAATTCGTTCATTACGGAAATTGATTTTAGTAAAATCCTGGAAGAGCCCACACCCTTGGCGACAAACCGAAAAAGGCGCCTAGCCAGAACGAGATGGCGCCAAACGAAACCGACAATGGCGGTAAGTGAATATAGCGTGACAAGCTGGATGTGTAATGGAAATATATGAAAACAATACAGGAATTAATCAAATATATTTAAGATAAAAATTAAAAAAACAGCACTTACTTTATTACTGCTGATCTTTTACGAGTGGAGAGTACAGCGTAACAGCAGATTTTAAACAAAGCTTTGAGGGCCTAGCGAAGGCTAAGCGAATGGCCGTGCGAGCGCCGCCATATATATTCTGCGAGGTAATGGTTGAACATACACATTCTACATCTCCATTCAAATCCATCCAAAACAGCACTCTTTCATTCGTATAATCCCATTCGCTCATTACATTTAGAACATTTATAATTCGAAGCAATCAATCCTTCCTTCCTTCATAACCATTCAATCAATTTTTTCTTACCTTTCGCATACAACAAAGTAAAAAAATCTAAGGTATATTCATTCACACACACAGCCATACATCCAGCCCGGTGCCCAAAAACAAAATGACGAAATTCGAAATGCCCGCCCACAAATTACGAAAATTCCAGAAGTAGTTAGGTTTACCATATCTCGTGTATCAAAGTAGGGTTACCAAGATGGTGCAATTATCGACAACCAAAATAATTCGCGCCAAGGGTGTGGGCTTTTTTTTTTTTCTTTTTTTTTTCAGAAATAATGATATTTTTAGATAAATGAGAAAAAAAAATATCATTCTTTTCGAAGCTGTAAATCATAAGAATATTACATTTGATAAAATCTAATGGCTGCACATCACTTACCTTTACACAATACGGCTAAAAAAATTCTTTTTTACCAAAAGTTCGGTGACGGAAGCTTCAAAAACAGTTATTCAGGATGGATGAAAATCAAGAAAGTTTACTTTTCATTCAACATTTTGGAAATTTCAACTGAATAAACAAATAACCAAAGTTAGGGAAAAATTTAAACTAAATCAATTTAAAGGCTGTATTTATGAAATCGAGATATAATTTTAATCGAAGGAATTTAGGAAGAGTATCTGTAAACAAAAGATTTCGAACACAAATGTCAACATTTAAAGTGAATTGCATATAAAATACTGTTAAGCAAATATAACACACTGAAATATACTCACATTATTATAGATGAATCATGAAAATAACAGCATCGAGAGATTAGAGAAGCATTTAAGGTATCAACTAGGGTTTCTTTCTTGGGATCCCGGGAAATCATAAGATTTCTATACTTTTTCTATTCCCAGGAATTATACTTCTTCCGGGATTTCTCGGGAATCTAAAAAAGATTAGAAGTGTAATAAAATTATTCAGAAAATCACCTCTCAAGAATGATATTTTACAAAAATATGTTAAAGAAGATTCTGACTGTGAAAAGATGGCTTGTCTGGATACCAAAGCACGCTAGAATAGTTGGTTGGCAATGCTTCATAGATTTTTAGAAATAAAGTCAGCAATTTTAGAAGCATTAATTGACATTAAAGAAGAACAAATGATGACCAATGCAGAGGTTGCAACTGTGACTACAATTGTAGCAGCCAGTAAAAATTGGTTTAGAAAAATTATGCAGTCGATATGCAACTATGCTAACTGCAAAAGGTGGATTTTCTATCTTTATTGGAGAATTGAGCGAACGAAATTTAAAATTTGCACAAAATATGAAATATTCTTTAATTCCAAGAAATAATGAGAGACGCAACGTTAATTTAATAGGATTGATGCAATACCTGAATTTTAGGAGAAACTACGAAGCAGCTGCAGTTACTTTCGATATTTCGCGTTTGC
>BMAV01018219.1:20815-32894 GCA_019973955.1 Trichonephila inaurata madagascariensis
GGACCCCTAGGACATCCCCTTTGTGTGCGCCACTGAGTGGATGAGTATACTTTTCTTCTGGTACTCTCCCCATTTCAGAGCAAAAGGTTTCAATAGACATTCCCTTCCTAATAGGAATTAGTAACACAGACCTCGTAATTTTGAACCTCGGTCAAGTGACGAGGACGATACCCGAGCTGACAATCTACTCTTCAAACATCCACTCCTTGTTGATATAAGGATTTTGATCCTCAACCGATTTAATGTGTATCACCCCTCTTTAATGTGGAATCAGAATTCGAATTCATAATTCGTCAAACGTAGACCACGAGTTCGAGACCATGACCATTTGGCTATTGTGACCACTTAACTAATGTCTTTATCCAGACTCGACGTGTATCAACATGAATTTGGTGTCATTTAATATATAAATGAAATATAATTATATTTGCTACGTGGCGTAACGTACACCCCCTCAACCCTCGCATTGCGGGAGGGCCAGGGTTTTAGGCGCCCAAAACCTGTGACTGCAGGGGGCCCTAATATTCTACGTTACACCACTGTTTGCTACACACACTATAAGTTTTGCTTCTTTGTTTTTCTTTTCAGAACTTTTGCTGTTCTTTCTGCTTTTAGATACACGTATTTTTTTTTTTAATTAAATCTGCCAAGAATTACAAAATTAGAGGGAAGGTAATAGAAAGAACAATGAAAATTGAAAATGGTTACTTATTACTTATGCGTATATGTACATATATATTTATATCTTGTAAAAAAATGAAGGAAAATTTCAAGATACATAAAAAAATAAACTATCTAGCGTACCGGCATTCTAACAATGGTGTTATTATACACACATACAAGGACTTAACCAGTTTTTCAAAAATAATCTGTTTGAAGAAGAAAATATAATAACAGTTTTTTACATAACACAGAAGCATTGTAATTAACGCTCAATAATTCCTCCACAGATGTGACAAGCCATTAAAAGCACAGAAGCTTGGCGAAATTACGAAACAATGAAGCGTTGGTTCTTTTTATCGAGTCGAGTGTGAAGTGAAGTGAAATGTGGGTAGGTTCCAGTCAATTTGCTTTGTGGGATTCTATTTGCGGTTCCTCTTCGGAAGTCAAGAGCTCCTCGTCTGTAGGAAATGGAGCAGGAATTTCCTTAATGTGAAAAAAATCGTTCCACTGTTATCTATTACTACAAATCCCCGATGAGAGGATTGTTAGAATTTCAAATAATCAGTATTTTGGTTTGATTATCTGAGCTATTTATAGAAAGATATCTTCAAATATAATTACGATACTACTAATTAGATAATAATGGGTGTAATTTTAGATAAAAAGCGTCTATTTTGTAATGAGTGTTTGTATTTGAATGTCTCTATTACATAACATACGTTTTAGTAACCACCCTTCATTTACGTCATTTTTTTTTTGTTTGTTTATTGTAAGGAAACCGCAAAGTACTTTAAAAAAACTCGTAGTACTATAAATTGAAGGTAAATAATCTTTATAATGGGAATTTTTATGCAGCGGCGTAACGGAGAATAGTAGAGGCCCCCTGCAAAGTCACGTTTTGCCTTTAATATTTTATAAATTGGCTTAAAACGTATTTGGCGTCAATCAGGCTTTGAGCTTCTTAGAATCCTAGGCCACGATACGCCACTGAATTTGTGTAAAGAACAATAATTGTGTATATGTTATTCAAAAATGTATTTGTTATTTGAACGTTTTTTTTTTTTTTATCTTTCCGTTTTTCTTATCTTAAATTGTTAGTTAAGTTCCCCAAAGAAACTTTAAGCATACATATACTCTTCAAAAAGAATTTTAAATTTCAATTATATGTGATCTTTTTTATTTATTATTAAAGTTATTTTGAATCATGTTTGTTTATCATTTCTCATGCTCTTGAAATGTATATTTTGCTGTAAAAATTTACTGTAATTTAAAAATCATGCATCTGGATCTTAACGGATCCTGGATTTCAAAGGTAGTCATTTTCGCAATGTTGGTGTAACAGATAGAGAAAAAAACTTTCTCTAAAAATAAAAAACTCTCAAATTCTAAGATTGGTCAAAGTAAATCGATAACATTCAAGTAATAGTCCTTTTTGAATGTCATTTCATTTTATGGTCTGTTCATACATAAAGAAAATTTGAAATAAAATAAATCCACTATCATAATAAAGGAATTAAAAAGAAGTGAAGTAGACAAAAACATTTATTTAACATTTTGTTTCCTTACAATATTTTAAAAACAGTCACCAGAAATAATATATGTATCGGTGCACTTGCGTATACTCACACAAGCTTCTCCTATTTAAGTTCTAAAAAGCAACAGACCGTATAGAGGTCTGTTGTTAAGGTATCCGACTACGTTCGGAACCGTGATTTTACAAAACCGTATAAATGGATAATATTTATGATATTTAGTGTCACTTAGATGAGAACATGTATATAAAATTGTTTTAAGAGTAGTATTACAGTAAAAAATTATTTAAGCACAATATTTTGACAAAAAATTAACATAGAATGACCCATTTTCAAAATGCTTCCATTATAATAATATTTTGCCTGTATATAGCTCAGACCTCTGTACAGAGTCTCAACTAGAATTTTTGAAATATATAACTTAGAAGTGGGTTCATCCATGTTTTACGACAACAGAGGGGAGAAATTTTAAGAAAAAAACGCCGATAATTATTTCAAATGATTGTAACTCTGAAAATAATGTGAATTATTTAAAAATCATAGTTGAGCCTCTATACAGAGGTCTGAGCTATATACAGGCAAAATATTATTATAATAGAAGCATTTTTCACAAAAGAAGAACATTTTGAAAAAAAATTATTCTAAGTTAATTTTTTGCCAAAATATTGCATTTAAATAATTTTTTTTGTCAAAATGTCCTTAAAACAATTGTATACATGTATTCTAATCTAAGTGACACTAAATATCATGAAAATGATCCATTGATTCACTTTTGCAAAATCACGGTTCCGAACGTAGTCGGATACCTTAAACAACTTTCTTTGTAGTCTCAAAATATATTTCATATGAAAAGAAAATTTTTTCACATATATATGTAGAACCAAAAGCGGAAGGCAGAGCACACATGCAATTTTCTTCAGACAATTAAATAGCTCCAGTAATGACTACAGCAATTTAAAATAGCTGTCAATCTATCGATAGAGTTATGTTTGAGAAATCTTTTCATAATTCCGTAAATTTTGCTTTCAATATTTGGGAAGATTTTTTTTCACGATGCAGCAATTAGTGAGGCTTCATTTCACAAGTACTGCAGAATTGTTTTGATTTGAAATGAATATTTAACGCTAAGAATGAGTCACATTTAAACAGAGAGTAGGTTTTTTTTTTAAATGAATCACACAAACTACACGTAAGCAAATTAGCAGAATTGTTTTATGGCAAAGAATTGAAAAAAAAATAGTCTTCATACGTGAGGTGTAGAGAGGAGAGAGACACAGAGAGATTTAACTTGATCTCATAACTTTGAAAAAGTGCCAATAAACGTGGCACGCGTGCCTTAGGTTGCCGACCCCTGATATAACGCATTTCAGAAAAACACAGAAGAAAAAATACATTACAGGTAAAAAAACTAACAATTTGTTTTAATAACATGCACATATGTTATTACACAAGTTTCATATTTAGTTCTAGGTATTTACCGAATTCAAAAGTGCACAAAAAGTTTAACCAGGAATTTCTAAACACTCCAAGGAATATTTTTAAGAAAAAAAACGTAGAGAAAACATAGGCATTTTACCCTTTTATCTTATCTATACATGCTTAACTCCAGTTATAATGACTTACTACTTTAATATTATGTTTGTTTTTTTAAAAAAAACCCTTATTTTTGAAGAATGTCTGAATGCCTTGTTTGTATTATTTTCGTTTCTGTTTATATAAAGATTTTCCGAAGGGAGATACGTGGGAAAATATATGTTACAGATATTTTAAAGAGCAAGAAGGATTTTCAGAATCCGAAATATTTGATAAAAATAAAACGATCATCAATTTCAAGAGGGTAAGAAAACAGAAAAGTTTTACGTAATGATGACAGGTGTAACTCATGCGTAAAATTTTAGTCATGCGCAATAACTCTTTAAAACAATCGAACCACATCGTATTTTTTTATTCTTTTTAGAAAAGCTAGGTGGTGTGATCTCATTCTTTAATGGGGAAATAATTGTTCCCTCTCCAGAGAAGAGAATCAAGATGCTTAAATTTGAAGTTATACACTCTGCCAATATATAAATCTTTACCCCACAATAAATAAAGAAATAATAACAAATTCATTAACACATACATTTATGTAATACCGTGTAAGAATTCTTACGGTTATGACTTTTTTGCGTTATTTTTTTATATTTGTGTAGGTTTTTTATGCTATAAAATAAAATAGAAATATTTTTTTTTCATTTCCAATGCAATGAACACAAAATTCTTTCTCCGAGATACAAAAAACAAAAAATAAATGACACAAACAAAAATCAAACAAGTAATTAACACTCTGACCGGAACATCCATTTCTCAGACGGGGATGATTTGCTTGGATAACTGTAGATAACGCTGTAGTGTGATTTTTGGAATGGGCTGCCTTGACATCTTCAGTTGGAATCTACCCAGTGAGAGGATCACGTGGTGATACATGGCGATTTTTTTCAACTCACTATATATGCGATTTTTCTTATCTATCACCGTCTATCAGACGGATATTCCTATAGTTTTTTTCCTTTAGGTATTATTGTTTTTAATTACTTTTACGTGAATATAAATAATTTTTAATCTGTTTTTATAAAAATACTACTCACAAATCTAGTGATAAAAATATATTGTTGGCTTGATTTAACCCCACACATCTTATATGAGCCATACTCAATTTCATGAGCTATAACAATGGTCGTCAAACTTTTTGACCTCACGGAGCAGTAAATTCATAATTTAAATCTCGCGGACCACTAATAGGATTTTTTAAGTGTTAAATATGTTTATAAAAAAAATTGTGATCTAAGAACACACAATCAATGCATCTTAAAACATAACGCGAACATAACGATTCCACATTTTTCTAGAGACTAGCGAAATCTTCACGCGGACCAACACTTTGGCGACCTCTGAGCTAAAAGGACATTTAAAACAGTCCTTAAGGTAATAAAAATTCAAAAAAACTTTCGTACCCGTCTGTCAGACGGATGTTTCTCAGTGGGGCCAAAAAATTGATGTTCCGGCCAGAGGGTTAATATTATTGACCCACAAACATTGTTTCGTGAACAGCTAACATAAAATGATGTAGGCAAGTTACTGACAAAGACAAAATATTTTTTTGAAGCCGGAATTATGAGGCCTGGAAGCATTCAAAGATATAACGGCTACACTCGGTAGTACAGTATAAAAAAAAATCAAGCACATTTTTTACTTATTACACACTCTAGCGCCTTTTGGCGCTAACAGTTATGGAATTCTAAGCAATTAATACAGAACCACAAAAGAAAAGGAAAAAACTAAAAGTCATATAGAAAATATTTAACTTACGATAATTTGATCGTGAGAAACATTGCATGTGTACATTAATAGTTTTAATAATTTAAAAGCTTAAAATTTTATCTGTTATTTAATTTCCTCACAAAGGTTTATTTTTTTAATTTTTTTATTTCGTAAGATTAGAAAGTGTTTAAATAATCAAGAGTAATTTTTAAATTTTTATACTTTAAAAAACTTTATATTAAAGAGTATGAAATAAGTTTTTTTTTTTTGTTGTTGTTGTTGTTGTTGTTGTAACATAATGAAAAATATAAGTCAAAATACTGGCAATGAGAAAATAAGTTAATAAATAACCAACTATTTTTAATATATTAAATGATATTGTACGTCAAAGTCGTAATGAATTAAAATCGTGTTATTGTTTACATAGAATAAACTATTATTTTAAAAACATTATTAGTGATGTTGCTTCTTGTACGTTCATTAAAAACAAAAATGAATCGTGTATTTCGTATCTTTCTTTAAAACATTCTTTTGAACCTAGCAATGGAAATGATAAAAATAATTTTATTTTAACGCTATTCTTCTATAATTTATAAATAAATTATCATAAGAATGGAGAAGAGTAATATAGTAGAGTCCCGATAACTCAGCCTAATACGTACCGAAGGGGGGTCGAGTTTCTGAAAATGCCAAGTTATCGAGAATGAGATTTAAAAAGAATAAGTATGAATGTATCCTATAAAAAAATCTTGTTCTGCACTTGTATGTATAGTTTGCTTGCGTATAGAATAGAAAATAAATTGCCCAAATACGCTTAAAAGAAGGAAAAGTAAGTACTTTATGAAAGGATAAAGCATTTATTACATGAAAATGAAAACTAATCAGTGGCGCGGCTCACACAAGGAAAGAGGGGGGGGGGGGCCCCGGGGCCGGGCCCCCCCAAAAGCCCTTGATTTTTTTTTTTTGACTGATTATAATTCTATGTGTATAGTACGTTAAGTTTAATTACATATTAGTAATTAATGATTAGTTTTATTAATTAATGCTAGTTATTTATGAAATAATTAATTTTTTACTGTTTTTTGTTGCCGAAAATTGATAAAATCATGTGCTGGACGGCGTACTGGAGCAAGATACGAGAATGGTGGACTTTCGAGCCTGGACCCCTCCCCCCCTTTAAAAGATTCCAGTGTGCGCCACTGAAATTAATGAATATATAGTATTAAGTAATTTACCTGATCAGAGAGACACACCTCAGAAAAATACTTTACTAAGACATAAAGCTGTCTATAACGAAAATGAAGTAGCCGATTTTTCAAAAACTGGCTACTTTTTTTTAAAGAAATGCGTTATGTCCTGTTGTCTTCCGTACTTACCTTTGAACAGGTCTACACGTAGGTTTTTTTTTTTTAATCTGTTAGGGTTTGGCTGAGTTATCCGGACTGTCGGGTTATCGAGTGCCGAGTTTTCGGGATTCTACTATACAACCATACGTTTATAAATCTAATAAGGCTTTAAATCATAGTATCAATTTTTATTCAAATTATTAGTTTTTACAATACAACATGCAGTTGTGAAAGGAGCACTGTAATATTTTAACAAGATCTGAAAGGAAAAAAAGGTTAAGACAGTTAACATTAGAAAGACTGAAATTTAGTATATACCTATATTGTCCAAAAGCAGTCAAAATGACTGCATTGAGGAAGAATGACTAATGTGTAAAGAAATTTGTTTAAAATTAGCTTTTGATATTTTTTATATTATTTACAGTTATATAATAAGCTATTAGTAAATATTAACAGTAAAAAATTTACTTCACTTGAAAAAAATATATTCTAAAAAATTCTAAGAAATTGTGCATTCTATATGTAATTATTTTTCTAATTGAAATTAAAAAGCAGTCAAAATGACTTCCTTTGGCAATCTAGTGTTAAATGTCATATATGTAATATTACTATTTCATGAGATCCAGTATAGCTTCTGTCAACTCCAATCTATTTTCAAGAGGAGTTAACTTTTCTTATGTAATAGCGTAATATAATAACTTATACATAAGTGATAAGTACCTAAGGAAGGAAAAGTTCATTATTTTGTCACACAAATGCGAGCAATAGCTCTTAAATATTGCTGAAATAACAAGAAAAAAATAAAGTTTTCAAATGTATTTTTTTCTTTCATCATTGAGTGCTACCAAATAAAAAAAATTAACTAGCACAGAGATTGTAAAAAAATTATTATGAAATTCGTGTTCTCTTGTTTTTAATTATTTCATTTTGTAGGGGATTTTATTCTGTTCTATCGATTCGATTTCTTCAGGTGCGTCTTTGTACATTTACCGAAGTTGCTTACCCTGAATTGTATTTTCAAATTCAGCCTATAACTATGTCCTTGGACGCAATCGAAAAGAGAAGCTCATGTCGAGAATTGGCTATATTTTCTAACGAGGAATAACCACTAATGCGAGTTTAACAACGAGATGGCTTTGCTTATTTATTTATTTAACTAACACACATACAGTTCCAGAATTTTCAAGTCAAACATTCATGCAAGATAGACTAAAATTAAATACAGTAAAATACACTTAACGCAAAAACACTTAAGACGAGATATCGGTTAACACGAAATAATACAACGGGCTCGACAAACTACTGTGTATTTTCTTGCATTTTTTCTCTTAACACGAAACGAAAATCGCTTAACACCACGAAAAGATTTCCCCCTTCTGGGGCTGAGCAAAATACGAAAAAACACCAGAGACTTAAAGTATCCGACTACATTCGGAACCGTGATTTTGTAAAAGCGTGTAAATGGATAATATTTATGATATTTAGTGTCACTTAGATTAGAATACATGTATAAAATTGTTTTAAGGACATTATGACAAAAAAAAATTATTTAAATACAATATTTTGGCAAAAAATTAACTTAGAATAACCTTTTTTCCAAATGTTCTCCTTTTGTAAAAAATGGTTCTATTGTATTAATATTTTGCCTGTATTCAGCTCAGACCTCTGTACAGAGGCTCAACTAGAATTTTTGAAGTGCATAACTCGGAAGTCGGTTTATCCATGTTTTACGTAAACAGATGGAAGAAATTTTAAGAAAATACGCCGATAATTATTTCTAATAGTTGTAACTCTGAAAATAATTTGAATTTTTCAAACATCATAGTTGAGCCTCTGTACAGAGGTCTGAGCTATATACAGGAAAAATATTAATACAATAGAAGCATTTTTTACAAAAGGAGAACATTTGGAAAAAAGGTTATTCTAAGTTAATTTTTTGCCAAAATATTGTATTTAAATAATTTTTTTTGTCATAATGTCCTTAAAACAATTTTATACATGCATTCTAATCTAAGTGACATTAAATATCATGAAAATTATACATTTATGCGGTTTTTTAAAATCATGGTTCCGAACGTAGTCGGATACCTTAAGAGGAATGTGAAATGAAAGAGAGGTGGTTTTACATTATTTTTCTGTGTTATTGGACTGCCCTACTGTATCATAGAAAGAACTCGTTGCAATAGATGATGATAATGTGTGTACAGCCCCAATGATGGCAAACAATGACATTTTGGAGTTTGTTTAAAGTTTAAAATATATCATTAATACCATTAATTCCGTTGGCGAAAATGAAATGAATAATGCAGCTCCTTCTCCCACGTCATCCGAAATGAGGAACATCATGAAAAGTATGTTCAGTTATTTAGACGCACATTCCAATGATGAAATGAATAACAGAATTAACGACATCAAACAATTTGTTGACAATTTGATGCTAATAAAGACAATGTAAAGAGAAATATCAGATTATTTTCCAAAAACTTAATAAATGCTTTGTTTTTTAAAAAAAACTTGAAAATTTTGAATTAAATTTCGTTAAGCTCTTGTGAATGTTTTTGTTTCCTTGTTTGTTTTTTTTTTATTAAAAACACACATATATACATATTTAAAAAAAAAATATATAAAAAAAAAAAAAAAATTTTTTTTATTAAATATGCTTTTTTTTTTTTTTAATATCTTTTAACACGAAAAAATATTTCAGTCCCCTTAGTTTCACATTAAACAATTTCCACTGTAATTCTTTTTTTTTTATTTATTAGCAAAATGACATAACTCAAAAGTTGACAGATACAACAAAACTACATTTCGACTTGACGTCACAAAAAATAATTAACTTAACGATTGTAGAAAAGAAATGTAAGTTGCAAATAACTTAATTCAAAACCCAGTAAATAAGTCTCAATTTCAGATTGTGGGAAATCCAAGGTATATCTTCTGCTCACGGAATGGATCTCAACTTATATCTCATTTTTTCTTTTCTTGATGGTATCTAAGGGTTTGTTTGTTAACGTCGCACTGTAAAACAACACAAGGGCTGTTGGCGAGGGATCTTTTAATTTTAAACATCGGGGAAGNGTTCAAGATCAGAAATTAAGAGAAATTATGTGCAAATGCACTGGTTACCGACTAACTATTTCAAATAGCAATTTAAATGTGAGAAAACAGCTATCAGAAGATATTAATAAATTTATTCTAAATGTTGCAATTAAATATAATTTACCTACTCAGGCCTTTAAGGAATATGGGTTTCATGTCCTAAGGGACTTAATGAATTTGAATTTGAATTTTAGAACAAAAAATGATATTTCTTATAGAGAAATTAAAAGACCAATAGAAAATTTACAAAAACACTTTGTGATAGTTTATGTTGATAAAGTCTCAGGAAATTATGCACTAATGTGTAAATATTACTATAGTAAATTAATAAATGATCATATAAAAAATAACAATGCATATGAAGTAAGTAAATTTAGTATGGAAGAAATTAACAATAGATTATTGGCATTTCGTAAACAATTAAATATTTCTAGCAATAAAATTAAATATCCCCATATATTTTTGACTCCTAAATTTCATAAAAATCCAGTCAAATTCCGCAGTGTAACAAATGGGTTCAATACGTATATATCCAAATCGGGAAGAATTTTACAGACCATATTACAAGATACAATAGACAAATTTAAAGATACTTGTATTATAAAAAACAACCATGATGTAATAAAGAAGGTAGAGCAACAAGTGGTATTTTCTGTGCATGGATTTGATTTCGAAGATTTATTTAATTCCATCAAAATAGAAGATATAATTAAGGTACTTTCAGATGCATATGAGAAATGTGGTTTGAATGATTACATTAGTTTTGAAAAGTTCAATACACTAATTCGTTTTGTAATACAGGAGAATTTTATTGTTTTTGATAACAAACTTTACAAACAAATCAAAGGATTGCCTCAGGGTGGTTCAGCCACTAACAGTCTCGCTAACCTGTATTTACACCACTATGAATCAAATCGAAGATATGAACCATCTTGCATCTTATTAAGATACATAGATGATTTAATTGTTATAGGTCGCGACATTGAATTTAAACCAAACATTAATTTTTATCCGGAATACCTAAAATTAATACAGACAAATTTTAACTCCAGCAAAGTTGAATTTTTAGATTTAGATTTAAATATTATTGACAACAAATTATACAGCAATATCTATGATAAAAGGGAAGCATTTAACTTCAATGTCATAAAGATACCGAACTTCAATAGCTGCTTACATATATCAATATTTAGAAATATAATTTTAAATTTTTTGATGAGAAATAATAATTTAACTACACACAATATTGATAAATTCAAGAACATCCAGAAATTTATATTTTGTTGCATACAGAATGATTATCCCATCAACTTCTTGAGAAAATACATAGATCAAAAATATTTCTTAAAAATATTTTTAAACTCATAAATGCACAAATCAACCACACAACATTAGGTCCACAAAGTCAGCTTGTTAGTGGTCCAGCTGTGAAGAATTTTTGCATTCCACACACAGAATACATTATAGTATACACATAGACCAATATTTACACGACTACACTTCAAAATTATTTATGACCAATCAAACGTTTATGACCAATCAAGCAACTTTTTTGCATTCAATCTGATTTGTATCTAATACCAAATAGTTAAACTAGTGTGAGTACTATTAATGACCAATCAAACGTTTATGACCAATCAAACAATTTTTTTGCATGCAATCTGATTTGCATCTAATACCAATTGATTGAACTCTGGTGTTAGATTATGAATCATTTGGATTGACATGGCATTAATGGGTGCTGTGAGCAAAATATAGGAGTGGTAATTGTTGTATTAAATATGAGAGAAAAATCGTTCAAAATTTGTGAATTGAATTATTGATAGAAAGCTTTTTGGTGAGTTTTTTATGATTTACGATATTCATTTGTGAAAATAATTGGTTTTTAATTTGAACTTTCGGATTTTAGACATTTTTCTACCTAAGGATGAGTGCGTCATCTTTGGTGTTCGAGGGTTCACTTACATTATATATATATGCAATTAATTGTTTTAGAATTTTAATATTTTAATATAGTATCTTTCAGAATGCGATGGCGAATAGTTGAATTTTTCAAGTTTAATGGTTTAATTTTAACTATTTAATTTTTAACTTTTAAATTTTTAATTTTTAAATTTTTGAGAATTGGATATTTTACGATTA
>BMAV01018219.1:33207-77401 GCA_019973955.1 Trichonephila inaurata madagascariensis
TATATATATATATATATATATATATATATATAGGAAGAGTGGGAACTAATAGTTGTGGAATTGAAAAATAAGAATGAACCTCACTGACTTATCCTATTGCTTACCTTACTTTTTTTTCTTTTTGTAGTAACCTCTTAACTGTCACCGGCGTAATTGTTGAGTTGATTTCAAACTGAGTCTTATTTCTCAAGCTGAAAATCGGGAAATAATTTTATATAAAAAAGAAAATTACTATTTAATATTTTAACTTTGTCTTTCTTAAGGGGACACATGGTACGATTTAGGCAAAAATTTTTAATTTAAGGATTTTTAATATTTTTTTGGTTGCCTCCTATGTATGTATACTATGTTAAACATATTTTGTGCTCAAAATTTTATAAAAAGCTAGCCATGTAATTTTTTAAGGAAAAAACTTGAAATTTTTGAAGTGATTTTAAAATGCTACTCCTCCTACAAAAATTGACGTACACGCATGAAATTTGATTTACAAGTACGTAAAACTATTTATAATAAAAGTTGTTATGGGTTTTGCATTAACGTAATTGGTATTCTTACAATACTTCTTTTTATGAATGTTTATTGAAAATTCCTTAAAAAATGTATAAATTCTGAGTTTAATTATTTTTAAAAAAATAAATATTGCTTTGATTCAAAAATGCATACCAACTTTTGTTACATGTACTATTGGGAATAGGTAAAAAAAATTTTAAAGTATTAGGCGCAACAGAAAAAAAGCCTTAGCATTTTAAATGAAGACAAAAAATAGTTATTTTATCTTTCTGAGATACGGCAGTTTTTTAAAGTTTTGATTTGCCATAGGGATGTGAATAAAAACGAACGTAAAAGCTATCATAATTCTGCATTTTTTAAGTTTAGAGCTTTTAAATTTTGTGAGGTTATAGAAAAGTATATAAAGAAAAATTTAGGCTAAAAAAATTAAATTTGGTTTTTTGAGCGATTTTGGTCAATTGAATCGTACTGTGTCCCCTTAAGTTTGACTTCCTAAGAATTTTGGAACGTTAAAAGTTGTTCCATCTAATATGCCTTAAAACAACGTAGGAATAATTATGTTGTTAGTTTTCAAGATAATTCAGTGATGTTATACGTTTATAGCCATTGCATAAAAACAATAGGGATGCAAGAAACTGTTCTTGGATACAAACAACTCTCTGAAAAAGAAGTCCCTTGGCCGAGGCTCAAAATTACGAGGTAAGTCGCCAATAGCCCTCAAGTGACTTCACAGTGCGATGTAAATTAAAATCAAATCTGAAAAGGAAAATCGAAACTTGTGATTTAAAATAACAAATAAGGAAAAAGTAAAAAAAATGAATAAACTGATACGCGGGAATTTTAAATATATTTTTGATATTCTTTATCATAGCCTCTTTATTAATTATTACAATACATTGGAATACAAAATGAAATTTAAAAGAGAAAATGATAATGATTGTTTTTTGGTTAATTTACAGAACCTTTGTGTTTTTTCAAAAAAGACAGATGAAAGTGAACTCAAAATAAAACTCTTTATCGGTGTATTAAAATTAATTGAAAATAACGAATTAACAACAAATATGTGAAAGTAAGCTTTATTTTGAATGTATTTTGCGTATCATTTAGGGCAACTCTTAATTTTATTGTCTTTAAATTTGATGTATCTTGATCTAAATAATTCCAATATACCAGTATTCAGAGGATACTATGCACTATTTTATGCATAAAAACTGCTGTTAATGCAATAAATTATTAAAAATTTATTCTGGAAATTAACGACAAAGCATCATACGAGTTTATGAAATATTAAATTAGCATATGTACGGAGCTTAGGAAGAATAAATTGAATAATTTCTTTGAGACTTTTTTAATATTTTTGAAAATTAATTTTTAATCGACCGCTGTAATCAAATTTTTCATTCTTGAGCAATAGCACGATTCTGTTATTATGTTTCCCAAAATTTCATTTTATTTTAATCTAACTTAGAAATTCTCGCCGCGTGAACCGCGATTATTTCATAACCAATATTAAATTATCATATGTACTGAGTTTAATAAGAATAAATTGAATAATTTCGTTGAGACTTCTTAAATTTTTTTGAAAATTCATTTTTAATCGACCGCTGTAATAAAATTTTTCATTCTTTAGCAATTGCACGTTTTTGTTTTATTATGTTTCCCAAAATTTCATTTACTTTTATCTAACTCAGTGATTCTCAACCTCTGTGCCACGTCACTTCAGTGTGCTGCCAAATTCTTGAAGTTTGCCACCAAATTTTTTTAAATTATAATAACACTCAGAGAAACAAAATACCGGAATCTGATCTTTCAGTCGTTTTATAGAAATAAACTATTCATAAAATTGTTTTTGATCATTTCAGAGCACACACCAGAGGAGAGAGTTAGATTTAGATATAAAAAAATTAGTATTTAGATATTAAAAAAAATTAATTAGATTCATAATCCATTTTAGTGCGGATACATCTGTATATGAATTAACTTTGAATGAAGGAGAATAACTAATTTTGCACTGTGTAATATATAATCGAGATTTAATTTCAAAATATTCGGAATAGTCAATTACCTTAAAATCCGGTGTATAATGTGCACTTTTAACACAAAAAATAAGATCGAAATTTAAGGGTGAGCGTTATACGCCAGATATAAAAACGATAGCTTTAAAAATAACAAAAGAGATGAGCATTAAAAAAAATTTACTTAAACACATATCGAAATACTGTTTATTTAAAAGAAATGACATACCTTATGAACTAAAATAGTTCTAGAAATATACTATATTTTTTCAAAAGCCTGGGAAAAGCCTCGAATAAATGACTCCAAAACATAAGACATTGTGTACTAAGACGTATATCTTCTTAAAGAAGGGGATGCGCGTTATTCTTCGAATATTCCTAAAAATTAAAAAATACATATTTAAATTATGGGAGCGCGTTATACACCGGATTTTACGGTAATTCATTTTGAATTAAAATTAGACGCGATTATTTCATAATAACCAAAAAAATTTGAAAAATTTTGTTACAATTTTCTATATCTTATTTGAGTAGATTCGAATATTCAGCAATAACAAATATGAAAATGAAAAAAAAGAAAAGGAAAAAAAATCGAGACTTTTAAATGTAGATGGCGAAATGAGAGTGGCATTATCATTTTTGGGACCCAATATAAATGAAATTATCAAAACTCATCCAGCTCAAATTTCGCATTAAATGTATTCTCATAATTAATTTGTAATTAATTACTATTAAGTAATTAATTTTTGCTATCTTCGTCGTACATATTGTTTAATTTAACACTGAAAATTATTATCATGAACTATTGTACATAGTGCATTTATAGATAATCCAAATTCTTTTGAACTTATTTTATTGTTAGTGTGCAGCCAAATTTAAAAATTGTTAAAAATGAACCGCAACAAAAAAAAAGGTTGAGAATCGTTGGTCTAAGATTACATCTGTGTTCTCTCATTTGAGTGTACTTAACAGTTGTTTATAACACTTGCCTAAAAAGTTATTTAAATCTTGTCTGATATTGAATTAAAGAGAGCAATTTTGTTAAGAAGTTCCATTAATCTCTCATCGTCAAATGACTTAAAGTTGTCTGTTTCTAACACTACTTGTACATAGTCTTCATAGTATATTATTTCTCTTTATCTTATTTTTTTTTTTCAAATTTTCGAAGATTTCTCCTAACATTACATCTCTGTCATGAACCTTTTCTACTTTTAGCTCGAGTTATTTCATCTTTTCAAATTTTTTTGCTTAGAATTTGAAAATTAATCCTATGTGACCTTGGTTTCGAGATTAATATAAGTTTATTTTTAAATACGAGATTGTAAACATTTAAGTGCATTTGTCCCTATACAGTAGAACGTCGTTTATCCGAATCAATTGGGACCGGACACCGTCCGGATACGCGATTGTTCAGATAACAGAAAACCGAATGCGATCCGTGCAGTATATGAAACCGGATACTATACGAATATTGAAAATCATCACATATGGGTAACCTGCTTGAAGAAAAAGCAAAACAGGTGCAAAATGTCGCCATTTTTACCTTTATTGTAGAAAATAATCACTTATTTTTCGCTGTACCATTGTACACCTTCGTTTTTTCTCTGCAAGGTCTCTGAAAAAATTGGTCCGGATAATAAACGTTCGCATAAACGACGTTCTACTGTACATTATTTTATCCCCAAACCTTGAAAAGGGAAACAATTCGTTCCTTTAAAAATACAAAAAAATACAAAAAATACAAAGAGAGCACAAAATATGAATAAAATAATATGTGAATAAAATATAAGAATAAAATATATATCAATATTAAAGTAAAATCTTAAGGAACGTGTGGAAGTGTTGTAATCTTTTCTAAAATACGTAAATTATTTTTTAACAAAATCATTAGAAACAAAAGATTAAATTAAGAAACCTTTACATTTTTTTTAAATTTTAATTTTATTCTGTAGATTAGAGTGGCGTTTTAAAACCCACAGATATGAGAAAATAATATTTTAAAACTATTTCACTACTGAAAAATACGAAGATAATAAATACTTCAGAGTGATTTTTTTTAAAAAAATATATATAAGTGAATAAATCACTTGTATACTATAACTCATTAATTAGTTTTGCCTCCGAAGACAAATACTTTTATTAGAACTCTGATGAATGAATTTAACGTGTGTTTCAAAATTGACTAATGCATTAAAACAATTTTATTATATTTTCAAATAAATATTAGCAGCATTCTAAATTAATCTTTGTTCTTGAGTTCAGTTAAATTATTAAAGTACAAAAATTGGTTCAGTTGCGTTTAGAAACAAGGTAAGTAAGGAATCATTAATACAAACTAAACCCTTGATATACTAACTAAAAATATTAACAAATAACAACCCAAAACAGCCTTGGTAAAACTGGGGAGGAGGGACAACAAGGGTACTATATAATAAATCTATGCATAATTTGTTTAGTTGCAGAACCAGTTTTATATCTACAACAAGAACACTAACAAAATATCAAACAAAAAAATCGACCCCGGATCTCCTTATAATTATATGATGACATAAATACTGAATAGAAAATATATTAATTTAAAACAATATACAACAAATTTTACAAAAATAATGTAACATAATAGAGTAAAACTACTCTTCAGGATCTCAACAAATCTCTCCAAAATAATGCTTAGAATTTTAAACATGAATTTTTATCTCAAACAAACATAAATAAAACACCACTTGTACAACAGGATGAAGGAAGTTATCTGACATAACGTACATCAAATCATCTGTCTTTCGGCTTCGATGCGGAAATATGCCGTGACTGCGAAAATCAATCGGTTGTGCTAAGAAAATAACATATTTTGAAAACTATTACTAGATAAATTTTATAATTTTTGTGAAGATGTTCGACTTTTCACGATGGATTTGAGTTTTATACATCAACAGAGTTTAAATCAATAACAAGTTCCATAATAATACGTCTGACTGACTTGGTAAATCTTGTTTAAAAAATTACGGTGGTTTTTCTTTTTCTTTTTATTTTAAGTATTACTTGAAAACCGATCTATTTACTTTTTCATCATGACCAGTCATTCTGTTTTGCTATTATTTGAGCAGAAAAGAATTTAGAGACGTAGGAAGTGGACCAGTAAATAGATATGCATCGAGGATATTCAACGAAAAAGTAGATATAAATAATAATAAATTTTGTATACTTTGGATATTTTTTCTGTACTAATAAAATGATAAGTTTAGAAACAGCAAAATAAACTTAGATTTTTTTTAAAGACATTTGTTTTATATTATAATGTTATTTTAAATTATCGCATTTCAAACAAGTGTTATAAGCATTATTGCGACTGAAAAAGTGAACTGCTCCATTTTTTCCATAGCATGAGTCCTATTTTATAGAAATAAACTTTAAACTGTGCAATAATACTAAATTTTATTTTAAAGGTACTAGTTTTAAGGTATCCGACTACCCTAAAATCCTGATTTTTTTAAAGATTGAGAAGTTTTTTTATACTTTTATTTTATAAGCCATCTTATTAGCTTTATAAAAATACCGAGATTTTTTTATTTTCCATTCGCTAGAACAAAAACTAGAAGTGTTTTAGCAAAGTCAGATACCATAACTTTACATAAGATGTCATACTTTAAAATGCATTTTACTCGAAATGTGTGTTTTTCGAAAATCTCCACAATGGGGAGCGCGATTGCTCAAAAAGCTTTTAAAATAGCTTGCCGAAATTTTTTGTGTATGTTCTGTATAACAATAGAAGTATTTTAACCTTCCTATTTATGAATCACTGGTTTATTACAAAATTTACAGTTCTTTATATGAATATAACCACTGTGTTTTTAAGCAATTTCATATAATAACTCAGATAAAGCACTCTAGTTTTTGTAAAAATTAAAATATCTCTTATCCTGAAGCTCATTTCAAAAAGGAATAGCAAAGTAATTCATCAAAATTGAAACATTGAGAATTTGTTCATTTACTATTTGTACAGAGTAGGCCCCGTTTATGTAATTTTTTGTCAAATTTTACCCCCTTTTTTTTCCCATATTAGTAGTAATAATTTATTTTTCTCTTCTTAATTTTAGCTTTTTTTCTTAAAATGTTCTAAGTAAATCTAAAAACCACAAAAAAATCTCTATATTTCCATTTTTTTTTAAAAAAATCGCAAGTAGTCGGATACCTTACATAAATAATAGCTAAACATAAATTTAAATATATTGGAATACAAGTATTCATATGTATATATATATGACATGATTTTAGAGTCAGAAACAGACTTAGTTTTAAAAAAAAGGTCTTTATTTGATCAAAGTTAGACATCATCTGACGCAAGAGTTAGAGAGAGGAAAAAGAACGCCACCGAATATCTTAAGTAGGTTAAACACTTAAAACACCGATCGCGGCGTTCATGAGTGCTCTTGAAAGTTAATGCTGACACATAGGGCTATTAAATATAACGATCTGGAATTAGACATGTGTATTGGCTAGGCCATATGTTCGGAAGAAATAAATGGGTGGTTAATTTGATACTTGAAAGGTGAGGAGAAAATATAAAAGTGAATTGCTAGATAGGGAATTTAATTTTTAATCTAATTTAATTATCCTTACATATATATATATATATATAGATAGATAGATAGATATAGATATAGATATAGATATAGATATAGATATAGATAGATAGTTGATGGGTCGTGTATATTAGGGTACATAGTACATTTATTACCATAGAACAGTAAAAATAAACGCCCTTTTTTTCGCCAAATCAGATTAAGCTTTCATTTATAAAAATAACTAATATTTATTTTACTGCCTTTCGTTTTCAAAACAATTAAATGCTTGCTATATAAGATGTTAATAATGTCCTCGTTAAACAATAAATAGTCAAAAAACTTAATATTAAAGTTTTCTTTCTTTTGTTGATGTTATTTGATGCAGCTATCTCCAAAACACCCTTTTTGTTAAAAAGTTTTAGAACACCGAGAAAGGTAAAAATCCGTACAATGTCAACTAAAAATGAATACGATTTAAAGGAGAACAATTACATAAGTCCCAATAAAAGGCAAAACAGATAAAAATATCGTTAAAAAAAATTTTTAAAAAATCTACCAAGATCTCTAATTTAGAGAAATATTCAGTATATCTAAATCATTTTTGTGTTATCTGTAAATAATTGTACTAGTAACAAATAAAATGCTTTATGTTGATAACATATATAAATGGAATTTGAAATCTTTATTAGTTGATAGATAACACACACATACGAAGTTAATATCAAAGTTCATAACTAAAATTTAAATATTTTTTTGCAAGCAAATAAAAACAATATATCTCTAGATTTAGTAAAAAGAAAAATCTTTAAATTAAGGTATCAATTTTTGTGGTCGAAAAAACATAACTAAATATTTATTTAATTATTAACCTTTATTTTCTAAAAAATTGTGCTGCTCTTTTATAAAAACTGTTACATTGCTTTTGTTTTATTTTTAAAGTCATTTTATTCCTCTTAAACAGAAGCCTTTCTTTGGTCATTTAAAATTTGAATACAATTTATATTGCGCTTTGACAATTTGAAAAAAAACAGGTCACTGAGAGAAATGGAGAAGAGAGAGGAAACAATAAAAAGATGAGAAAAAAACATTCTAGTGTAATTTTCCGGTACATTTCATGAAACCAATGCAAATAATTAGACTATAAACGGAGCAACTCTGAAAATAATGGTACGAGGGAGTCCCCTACCCCCTTCCTCTGCTTGATGCTTTCGGCTAAAGTATTTATTTGAACTTACCGAAAGATTACAGAACGGTTTGACTTTTTTCAATTTTCAAATCATCTTCCAACTCTAGATGAATCCGAGGTCTGAAAAAAACAATTGCGGAAAAAATTATAGTGATTTCTGAGTTAAGCAATATGTTAAACTCCTTATTCTGTATTCAAAATATTTAAGTCAGAAATATCAAAACTTTTTTAAAAAAAAAACTTCATAAGGAATATTTATCTCTCAAGGAATTAAATTATAAGTACCTGAAATTATTAGTTTTTACATTGTAATGATCCCCTCAAAAATATCTGCAAAGTGCTAGCAAGCAATAATATAAGTTTTTACTTCTCAATTTTACAAGTTGATTCTCTAGAAAAAAGTATATTAATGTAATTTATTTTAATTAAATTCTTTCACACACACATTAATTAGTTTTATTTAAATCCATACAACTTAAATAACTGAAAGAGCTAGGAACAACAAAAAAATACGTCCATTAAACTAAAACCAAACAATTTTTAAAATTGTCTCGTACACCTCTTCAAATTCACAGGATCCATTTATGAGGACTTGAAACTTCTTAAAAGTAAACAAATTATCAGTATATTCCCAATCTCAATACATGATTTTAGTTTGGATTGGTAGTTATTTGCTTAGAAATAACGAAAAAACTGCACCTTTTTTAAAATGAATTAACCAACGTTTTCTAGAATAGTTACGGTTTTTATATTTCAAAAAAAGGTAACTCATGATTAATTAATTTTCTAATCAGATTGAAAAAAAGTCTAAAATGTGAACTGGTTGGAACTTGACAAAATATTATGAAATATTTTAAGCTTTTTATTTGTACATAGAAGAGAAATTAAACTTGACAGATTAACAATTTTTTCTTATTTGTTAATTGCCATAATGTGCCACCAATTGTGAAAAAACAAGATCTAGCGGAAATTTCATTTTTTACTGAATTAAAAAGAAAAGGATAATTTAACTTTTTTAACAAAAGGTCAAGTGAGTGAGTGAGTGAATATTAACGTCACTCTGTACAGCTACACGAGGGCTTTTAACGACGGACCTCGTAATTTTGAACCAAACAAAGGGTCAAAGACTATCATAAAATGTGGGGTAAAAAATATTTTAAAAAAAATAAAAAAAACATTGAATACCCAGTATATGCCATTTAAAAGTTCACGAGGCAATTTCTCGAAAATGTGAATAATGTGTTTGCTTAAATTTTTGGTACCCATGATGCAAGTAACCATGATGCAACCACTATTGCAAGTAAACCATCAATTCCCACACCGTCACTCACTGACAACCTTTTTGATTAATGTAAAACATCTGTTTGTCTTTATGTGAGTCATAACTATAGCATACCTACCCATCAGGGCTTTCTAAATTCCGTTTTTTTTAGTTCCTGAAAAACACAGAAAGCCTTTTTTCCCCATAATTCATACGATTTGAAATCCACTGAAAAAAGTCGATTTTCTTTCGGGATTTTTTAAGCTGCGATTTACATAAATTTCATTTGTTAACAATATATTCTGTTTCTCTGATTTTCTATTTCTTTTAAATATTCAGTATTGATATCTTGATAATTCCATAAATTGCCATTTTCTACGTGGAAGCTATTTTCCTATCATTTCTGTTACTTGTGATTCGTAGTCTTCTATGTCGATGGTTCACTGTGTAAGTCGTTTTTGTAAATAAAACTCGATAAATACAACATATTTATTTAGGATTGAAGCAATTTCTTTTATTTTTTCCTTTGCTTTTCAACCTGTGGTTAAAATGACCTATCTGCTGATAACTATCCGATTTCTACTTAAGGAGCTTAGATGCAATCAACACTCTACGAAGTTACAAGCGTAAATTAAGATAGTCACATGACATCTCATGAATCCTTCGGCTTTCGAAATTTGTATAATTTGAAATTTTACTTTAACTTTTGAAGCCCCAAATTTGAGGGATTTTTACGTACTATGTTATTATTGTTGTGATTAATGATTTTATTTTTTTGATTTTTATTTATCTGTGAAAAGCAAGACGATTAAATTTTGTTATAAATTATTGCCAAAATAAAACCATTTGTACTATGCTGTTTTTTTCCAAATCTTTAAGAATAAATATTTTCTAAGCTTTTGGGAGGGAACATGCAAGCCGAAAGTATATCATAAAAGCAATTTCAGGATGTGTTTGATAAGTATTTAAAATATTCCTTTTGTAAAAGTTATAAACTTACTTAAAAGATAATATAAAAGTCTTATATTACAAAATAACGAATAATTAATAGTTTTTAATACATTTTCAGCTGTTAACACTGAAAAAATAAAATTCTTGAACATCAAAATGACATCTTCTAAGCAGATCTTGTTCTTCTCACTCTTATTCTCAGATGTACAAAAAAAAATTATTGAAAATGATGGTTTTTCCTTATTGCTGTTATTCATTTCGTTTATGAACGAAATGAGAGAGAAAATAGCACCATTCCTATTTTAAGACGAAAGGAGTTCTATAATTTTAAAAATTAATGATTTTATTTATTTAAGTTTGATTTGCTACTTTATGTATCATTAAAATACTCTTCATAAGAAGGAAAAAGAAAACAAAAATTAAATAATTTATTCGTGTAGTAAGAATCCTGCAGTGAAAAATTTCTAGCATGGTTTTGTAAACGTTTAAAAAAGATCTGAATAATGGAGTTTCTGAAAGGAAATTTCTTTAGTTTTAAGATGCAAATAATTCCTTACACCAAGCGAGTATGACATAGATTTATGTGAGGATCAATCAGTTACTAAAAGTGAATGAGCTTTAATACTTTTACATGTACGAATCCTACACAAATGATCATATTAAAGAGATAAGTTTTGCTCTTTCTCAGTAATTTAGCGCTACTTGATTCAAATAAGAACAAGAAAAAAACAATAGGCTACCTGAAACACTTTTCCATTAACTTTCTCCACAATTTATTGCTGTCGATTAGAAATACATTTATAAAATACTATTCTTATGTAGTTTCAAAAAATTTAAAGATTGATGTAGTTATTTAAGAAAATTTAATGATGTAGTTAAAATTGATGACAGTTCCATAATTTTACACTGAGTGTTGCGTATCTAAAAATATATAACAAAACAGAAAATTTAATTATCTCCCTCCATTTCTCGCCATTTTTGCATCAAACTGGTCTTTTTTTAAAAAAAAAAAAAAAGAAAAAAGGAAGAAGACTGAAACGGTGTCAAATACATCTAAAGAAATGCACACAGATATCGAAATATATTTTCTGAAATAATCCACTTTGCTCTAAAATTATAATATATAGAAAGATAATATAAAGAATATTAAGTATTAAAATTATTTAATATTTATATGTATTAAATAATTATAATACCTTTTTCACTTCGCAATAATGAGATTTGAAATTTTTAATATTATAAAAGCTTGAAATCTCATTAATATAAAATATAAATATAAATATATTATAAAAGCTTGATTTCTCATTTGAAATTAAAGAATTTCAAATGAGAAAAAGGAGATTTAAATTCAAAAGTTCCAGAAAATGTATCAAAACTAAAATTATTTCTAAACTTTATAAACTTGTCTTGTATTTAAATTTTTGAATAATTCATAATATTCAGAATGAAATCTAATACAGTAGCAAGTCAAAAAAAAGCTGATGATCCAAGAGCCTGAAAAAAATTAGTCAGCTTATGTGATTGAGTTTTTAATACCAATTCGTAATATAGAAATATTACGAACATAATATAATTCAAAATCCACACATATACTTTTTAAACTTATATATCCTGTATTAAACAGGGAAAGAGAGGAATTAATCAATAAATAAATTCTATTTAATTTCCATATTGAATTAATAGTATTTTTCCAGTGAGCCTGTATCAAATACTTGTAATCCTTATAAATCCTTAACAATGAAGCAAAACATTTAAATCATTGAAAACAATATGTTAGATCTATTCTAACGTGTATATCAATACTAAAAGCTAAGAATATAATTTATAACGCAATAATAAATAAGGCAGTTAAGGTGCAAAATTTACGTCTTTTACCCTTTGGTGTACAATGTTAATCAACTTATAGAATTTAAATTGATGATAAATCAATATTCTGTTTCACTTTAAGTAATCTATACACAAATCACAGAAGTTATCAGCGTGGGTTAGTTTTGTGTTGATTATTATGTGCTGGAAAACGTAGAACAACATACGGAAGATGGTCAGCCAAAAGATTTTACTGTACTAGATGTAAGTAAAAAGAAATTCCCAATATTAAGTTGTATTGAATTTTAATTTTAGTTACTATTTGAACAAGTTAGAAACACGATTTTTAAAAATTTATTTGAACGTTCTGAAAATTTAAAACCATTTTAAGATTATTTTTGAACTATGATTATATCTACATATATTTAAATACTTTGCAACCTAATTGTCAAGCTAATAATCTCGCACACCTTCTAATAGTTGGCTTATCAAGGTTAACAATAAAATACATCTAGTTTATCTTTGGGTGTAGCTGCCTTTCGAAGAATCTATCGTCCTGTCACCCACTTCATCAAAACGAGAAAGAAATAAACAACAGAGGGCTACTCCACGTCGACCGCTGATGACTTTTGACCTTCAAAAGCAACTGTTGTTGAAAAGAAAGCGACAACAAAGAACATGATATCTCACAAAGACTCAAGGGGCCAGTGTGAGTCAACCGAAATGACTTCGGCCCAGAAACTATCACGAGAAAATATAGGTCAATATACGAATATCCGGAACCAAATTCGGAACAAGCTCGGAAATGACTCGTCCCGATATAGGTCATACAGTGACAGTCGTGGAATAGCTATTCATTAGTGCATTGAACGTCACAGTGGTTGAAGCGTTCTTAACTAAACGATACAAATGATAACAATGTGTTCCCCGTAAAATCTTCCTCGGGAATGATCTTTTCGAACACTTTTGTGTGGCCCAATCATTTTCGATGGTGGAGAATATTGTGTATGTGTTAATAAAAAGGATTACTTCACTTTGTAGGTGATTAGTACTAACTAGCATACAAAGAATCTTTAAGTAAAGCTGTCATTACGAAACACAATATGTGAAAATTCAGGAGACCTAAATTAATAATACTTTTGTTTAAAACGGTTTTGTTACTTTCAATGTTTGTTTTAGTAAAATAGGTATATTAACATTGTTATTGATATTCATGTAAACTAAAAAAAAAAAAAAACGTTAGAAATAGCGGAGACAAATAAGCTCGGAGATAAAATTAACAGAAGTTTTATGCTTAAAAATAATCCTCTAACGCTGTTAGAATGAAGTATCTTAAAAGAAATTCAACTATAATATATATAGATAGATTTTTGTCAATTAATAGTTAACAAAGGAGCAAACAAAAGAAAAATAACCATGTCAAAATCTGAATATATAAAGAATTCAAAGCAATTTTTTCAAAATAACCCTCCTATCAATACAATCTCCAGCAGTCAAAGAGTATATATAAAAGTAAGCGCCAAGCAGCCAAATCAAAATACATCAATTATAATTATAAAGCTATAAGACACACACATGCAATAAGGAAACTAAAGTCAAAAATAACCCTAAAAAATACTGTCAAGTATACAGAGTCGCGTGTTTAATTCCCCTCCTTCCGCCCTCCCCCCCGCCCCGGTTTTTTTTTTTTTTTTTTTTTTTGGTACATTTCCTCTCTTTACTTTGGTATAAAACTAGTTGATTTATTAAAAACATAGGCAGAAAAAACAATACGTCTATAAGTTGGACGTAATGAGAGAATTCTCTAAATAGAGGGGGGCAATTTCCAACAAATGTTGTTATAATTGTTTTTTAAAGTATTTAAGCATATTCTTTCATAAAACAAATTTTATGTAATTTCATTTTTAATTAAAATTTCACGCAAGAGATGAAATTTTTCTAGTTTATAAATTTCGTATATTCAAATTTTCTCCTTTTAACCTTCTGAACAGTAATTTTATTTACATTAATTATACATTCTGATGACATATAAATGATAATATATATGTCATCTTGGGATAATGTAAATTAACAAATTTTCTACTTAATCCGAAATCGTTCAAAATTATCTTTTGAATCTTTGACCGCACAACCGCTGGTATATAGTTACCAAAACCAATTTGAATCCCTAAAAGTATTTAATTTTTGAATCCTTTATCGTAACTCTAAACTAAAGTCTTTTTGACAGTATGATTATTCATGTAAAAACATAAGTCCCTATAAGAAAGTATAAAGAATAAATATAAGTGAGAGAGTTACAATGCATAATTATGTTTTTTGTAAATCAAGTGGATCGGAAAACAATATGCTTAGAAATTCAGATAATGCTCGGTGAATGTCAGTGAGAAGCATTATTACTTGAAGGATAATGTAAATAAGACTATTTTCCGGACGATGTTACATTGTAAAGGATGTTCTTTTTAGATAGGTGCGATTCACTCATGCATTTCTTAAACACTAAATGGGACATTTTGAGGCATTTGTAAAAAAGATAACGTATTTTCTGAAACATCTGTCATCGTATCTACAACCAATTTTATTCTACTTGTATCGAAGAAGATTATTATATTACTACACGAAGCGTGTTATATTATAAACAAACAGAGACAGGAGTTTTGATAGGAATTGATAACTGAAATGTCAACCATGATAAACGACATGTTTTTAAGTAGTATTAAATTAAAAATTAGGTGAGAGGGATGCAGAGATTTTAAAGGCAAGAAATTATTTAAAACTTACTTATTTTTTAAAATAAAAACATGATTTTAATTTTTTTTAAATAATTGATAATTGTAAAAGAATATTAGAAGTATTGTTCCAAAGCAGTGCACTTCATACAGAATCAATTCCTTTGAAACTTCTGCAATCCACAGAGTTTTAAAACAGTTTTGATTGCTTGGTTTATAAGACATAATTTGAGTATACGAATGTTTTATAAAGCACTTTTATTAGTTACTGATTTAATTTACGACTGACACTAAAAATATAATACGAAAAATACGAGGTATGTATCCATCGTATAATTATCACAAACTTCTATTTTATTATTATAATTCATTCATGCTATTCTGATGTAGAATTAATATTTTTGTATTGATATGCATTTATTCATTTGAGCAACTTCTTTGAAACTCAGCTTCTTTGTAAATTATAAAATAGGGTCTAAGCATTGTTTTCTCCACTCCATATCTTTAAAATTTTATACATTCAAAAAAAATGTTTACGTTTTCTTCTATAACTCAACCCTATATTCAGATTTTCAAAAAAAATATGGATAGAAAGTTTAACCCATATTTAAATCGGACTTTTATAAGGGAACGAGTAAACACACATTGTTTTTATAGAGATAGTACGTCAGAAACTCTCAAACTGTCTCCTCATCATACCCTTTCACCAATAGCTAAGGTCTAATGTATATATCCCTATCCCTAGACAAATGTTTTTTAAAAAGTTATGGTTCGAATGTGTGACTTTATGTGTTAAGAAATTTGAATATTACATTAAGGTATCCTACTATGTTCGTAATCGTGATTTTGTAAAAGCGTACGAACGAATAGTTTTTTAATATTTAGTGTCACTTAGATTAGAATACACGTATAAAATTGTTTTAAGAATATTAATAGAATAAAAAAATTATTTAAATGCAATATTTTGGCAAAAACTTAATTTAAAATGATCTATTTTCAAACCATTCTAATTTTAAGTGAATAATGCTTCTATAATAATAGTATTTCGCTTATATATAGCTAAGACTTCTCCAGAGAGTCTGAACTAGAAATTTTGAACAATTCAAACTATTTTCAGAATTACTATCAATTGAAATAGTTTTATCAGTGTTTTTTTTGTTAAAATTTCTCTCCTCTGATGTATTAAAATATAGATAAATCTACATCTAAACTATATATTTCAAAAAGCCTAGTTCAGGCTCTGTACTGAGGTATGAGCTATATATAGGCGAATATTATTATTATAGAAGAATTTTTCATAAAAGGAGAATGTTTTGAAAGTAGTTAACTCCATGTTCATTTTTTGCCAAAATATTGCTTTTAAATAATTTTTTATTATAATATTAACCTCAAAACAATTTTTTACGTGTATTCTGATCTAAATGACACTAAATATTAAAAAAATATTTTTTTGTACGCTTTTAACAAATCATGGTTCCGAACGCCGTCAGATTAAGGTCACCAACTGAGTATTGTCAGATCATCCAAATTGCAGGATATTGTTGTGAGGGGGTTGGGAAAGTCGAACTGTTTAAATTTGTGCTGCGTTAGTTTATATAACCATAGTTGTAGAATAGTTAGTTTATATAAACTCAAATTCAGTGGCGCAACAGTCCAAGAGGGCCAGGACCTACTGTGCCCTTCCCAGTATACGTGACCATTGGTCGCTGAGGTGCATGAGCAAATGTCCCGATCAGGTGGTCAATCTGAAGCGAAACCCCCAGTGTTTAAGTCCCCAAGCAAGCTTGGTACTCATTTATCGACCCACTGCAGTAGGTATGAAAGGTTGAGTCGACCTTGCCCAATCCGAGAATAGAACCCGGACCTGTGGCGTGGAAGCGCGATACGCTACCATTGATCACTGGGCCTCACAGTTAGTTTATATAACCATCATATTTGTTTTAGTGCAAAAATAAAATCGTTGCGCTATTGGTATAAAAAGCACTGCAAATCAAAACCAATTTGTGCAATAAAATTTGAAATAAATTTTGTTAATCTACAGTTATGATTCATATCACGACCATGAAAAAGAAAAATAACAGAAACTGTGGAATAATCTGCATTTATGTTTTAAAGACAGTAAAAGTAGTAAGACAAATTAAAATCCCTATATAGAAATTAGTAACATTCTCACAAGAGACCTCAAGTTACCTTGCAAGGGCCTGCTTGTCAGTTTCTAAATGAAAGAGAGTTAGTGAGTTTTCGGAAGGAGAATAATCATTTTTTTATACCTGCTAAGGCCTAAATATTATGGGCTAAGGTTCAAGACTTTTTTTTTTAATACTGACGAACATGAGAGGGGGGCATTTAAAAGGTTTGTTTTCGATCCAAAAAGTACTCAGTTGAACATAGCCCCCTCCTTCCCTGGAAAAGCTTTTAAATCATCTTATTTAACAAACGATCGTTACTTTTTGATAAATAAAACATACCATTTCTTCTGGAATGCCATTATTGCTCATTTCAAGTAAATAGTTAGAAATTGGTATGTCCTTTCTTAGAAAATAATCGTTGAAGTTTAAATCTAGATTTTCTTAAGCTGAGTTTAGGAATGAATAAGGGGGAAGATTTTTTTCCCCTGCAATTTCTTTTAAAGTGATGTTTTTTTCTCTTTTCTCAGCTAGATATCTCTTGAAAGGCCTTCGGGGATCTCAGTTAACGCGTGTCACAGTTTAAGAATCTTTATCATAATATTTGTCTCATTAAATGCTAACCAAAAAAATCGCTTGTTAAATACGATGGTTTTTAAGCTTTTCTAGTGGAGGAATGGGCAATGTTCAACTGAGTACTTTTTTGATCGAAAACTCACTCAAATACCTAATTCCCCCTCTCAAGTTCTTAAATATTCAATAAAACAGTCTTGAAACTTAGCTCTAATTTAAGCCTTTGCAAAAAAAAAAAAAAAAAAAAAAAAAAAAAAAAAAAAAAATGAAATTACTTTACTCCTAAAGCTCGCTTATATTATTTGAATTAGTTATTGACAAGCTGACCTTTGCAGGACATCTCCAAGTCTTGGGTTTTATTTGATTTAAACGCAAACTTATTTGTTCTTCAATATGAAAAAAAGTAGTGTAAGTATACATTAATAGTTAATATGCCGCGTATGACTTATTTATTGAGTTTATTTTTTCTTTTAATTGATATAGTAGTATAGGGTATACAACATACATCATACAGTATATCCTATTCTGTATCGGTTGTTTTGTAACAGTCGTTCCAGACCGATATCGAGCAAGACATTATGTCCAATCCAAAAATTATTTCTGCTGTCATAATTAATAAAAAAATGCCGGAAAATGATGTCAATTTTGAAAACACCGTTTTTTAGTATTAATTATACCTAGTATTTTAGTGTAATTTAGTAATCCTAGTATTTTAGTGTAAGTATAAACTCCTAAAATATCGCATAGAGAGGGGTTAAAAGGTGTCGAAACTGCTCTTCAGCGTTTCGAACAAGCGGTAATGAACTTACTGTAAATTCGTCGCCTACGTCATGAAGCAGCAAAATGCAGAGTACGGAAGACAACAAGATATTATGTATTTCTCTTTTTTTAAAAAAAAAAAAGTACCCAGTTTTTGTATAGTTAACTTCTTAATTTTCTTTATAAAGTAATTTTTTTAGATGTGTCTGATAAAAGGGGAATTACTGAATACGATGCATTCATTAATCTTCATTTTCATGCAGCAATTACGATGGGCCATTTTTTCTTTGCTTAAGGGTATTAGGGCAGTTTATTTTATGTTGTATTATCAAGCACAAAATACATATAAGTGCAGTACAACATTTTCTGAGATAATTATTCTTTTTAACCCCATTCTCGATAACCCGACATTTTCACAAACTCGGCCAAGCTTCGTTCCACATTAGGCCGAGTTTTAGGAATTCTACTGTATTGAATTATATGGGACTGTATAATGCATAAAGATCCCAAAATATGTATACGTTTTGTTTGCATCATTAATCGGGTAAGGGTTTCTTTCTGCTAAAAAGCTATAACACATTATATCAAATTATCGATAATGTATGCATTATTCTCTCTAAATCAACTGCTGTATACCACAATACTAAATAAACAATATTGTGATGTTATGTCAAATAACAAGTCATATTTACATGATAAAAAAGCTTCCTTACCTCATTCGAAAAATAAACATAAAAATAAAGCTAAAATGTTATTTCTTTTAAAGGCATCAGCTTAACAACTAAAAAGGTGTCATCCCCCAAAAAAGATCTGATTTTGCTTTTTGGGTTGACCTTTTCTCTCAGTAAGTAACAAGTTCGTGATCTGCATTGAATGTCATATTAATTGTTTAGTCAGTTGTTTTATTATGCTTGCGGAAACTGAGTATAAGGGTAAAGTCATTTATTTCGACTTTTTTTTTTTTTTTTACATTTCTTACATCCTTCATACTGACAGAAAACTTATAAAAATTTAGACATTTTAAGATTTGCGTTTACACGTGTAATTAATTTTGAAGGAAAATACATCTAAAATTTTGTAATGGGTGTTAAATAAGAATATTTACTCGTATGTATATATTTGAAAAATCTGAATCTCTGTGTTTTCCTTTTCAAAATAAGTAAAACTGGGGCCTAAATTATGTGTGTCAACTAATCGAAATAACTATTAGTATTTCAGTAACTTATCCTTATAACTTAACCGGGTGGGTGTCGTAGTTGGTTTGGCGTTAGCCTTGCACGCACAAGTTTGCGGGTTCGACCCCGGCTCAAGTCAGTGGATTTTTATCATGCAAAAAATTTACAGTGTTCATGTCGTATGATTATGCAGCATGTAAAAGATCCCTTGAGTGCTCACGGCAAAATTAAATTCCTAGTACGGTTTGGCATCGTCAGAGATCAGGTGCCACCCTCTGGGGAGAAAACTGGGCGTCAAAATTACTTGCCGCAATAAAAAAAAGATAGAAGCTCCCAGGGAATGTACTATAGGTTTTCAATGGTAAAATACCAATCCTCAGCTCAATTGTAAATAAAAAACTATCATTCAAGTGCAATGCCAGGTCATCTCTGTTTTTAAAAGCGAATCTGACAAATAAAAGAATGAAGAAAATCTACGAAGATTGGTGGAAAAAAGGATACGAAATACTTTATATTTACCAAAAATAATGTATATTCTTGAACTTACGGAATTGTATAGAAGAGGAGAGAATTAATGAATAACTCTGTTGTGTTGTTACTAATGCCACCTGTTCAGCAAAGGCCAGATCAAGGCCCACAAAATTCATCATGGCAGAAAGCTAAGTGATGCCTGTCGCTAGCCGTAGCTTTGAGCACCATACAGACAGAATGATTTAGCTCGGTTTCACCCCAATTCCCCACCCTGGGATAGTCAGGGGCCTCCCACCTCTCTTCCCCTTCCACCAACCTCACGAAAGGACTTGCGGCTCGACGGCTATTTAAAGTCCCCCCATGCCGCGAAGGCACTATACATTTACAAACATCCATGTCTTCTCCGGGACTCGAACCCAGACCCAACGGCACAGAAGTCAGCGTTGCTAACCACTATACTGGATGGGTGTCTGAAATAACTCTAATTTTATTTATGACATGCCTCTTACAGTACTTTTTAAAAGAGCAAGTGAGGGAGTGTTTATTAGCGTGCATTCTAAAGCAACACACGCGCGACAGTACTTTTAAAAGAAGTTTTAACTACTTGTTCTGAATCCTAATAAATAATTTTAACAATTTTCTTATTTACAGCGCTTAATTTAGGAAATATTTATTTTAATAATCAGTTTTGAATAATTTAAATAATCCACTACCAAGAAATCAAAAGAATTGCTTAAATTTTATTAATAAAATTCTAAAAAAATAATTCAAATAATTTTTGTATTTAATAAATAGTCAAAAGTTGTAAAAATGTTTAAATTTTAATTTAATATTTATAGCATTTTGCTCTGAAAAAATTACTTTAAAGTATCTGAAATCCAAATATGTATAATAGTAAGTCTCAAAAATAGTTGAGTTCCCAATGTAAATAATTTGAGTTTCAGTATTTGATTAATGATAAATTCGAGGATTGCTATGAAATTTTTACAAAGATCGAAATAATTCATTTAACGAAAAAAAAAAAGCTGGTTCACAAAAATAAATTCATAGCATTTAACTAATCCACACACATAATCAAACAAAACATGATATTAAAGTAGAAGATAACTAAATCGTTACATGTACGAATTACATGCTTTATATTCTAGAAAAAATTGCATAATTTTCTTATTATATGAAAGAAAAATGTACTTTTTTCTAAGTGTCTGAGAATTTTAAATTGATAAAGTTTTGTTTTTAAAAAAGATGTTGTAATTAATGTGTAAAAATAGTACAGAATAATTAACTTAGAATATTCACTTCAGAGTACAGCAAAAAAATATCATTTTAAACTTTTAAAAAAGATTTTTGTGTAGTGAATCGATGTAGAGAGACGAATTTAAAGAATGCTTTAAGCGTCAATCGAGCATTCCACTTGAAAGCAAGCATTCCGGAACCAAGCATATCACCTTGTAAGAAGTGTGATCATGTTTGTGGACTACTGCTTTTAAAAATAATCATGTCTTGAACTTACAAATTGAAAAAAAATTCAGGATGAAGGTTAAAGACCCTGGAAAGGTAACTTAAGTTCAATGCTGAAAAAATCAGTGGTCCACAGGTCAATCAATAAAGAAGGCATGGTAAATGATCTGTGAATGTCAGGTCTAAGCTAATCAAACTGAAAAAAACGTAGTTAAATTTGGAATAAAAAGATGGATTAGTTAAAAACGACCCAATACAAGGCGTATTTTTAGATTGTGTAAATAAATTGATTTGGGAAACATCAAATAACAGAGGAAATCAAAACAGAATCAGGACATCATCAATAACAGAACATTTTTGTGACTTAACACAGAGGAAGACTTCAGAACGAGCGCATCAAACACTTTGAAAGATTCTGGGAACAATATTGCGTATGCTTTTTTCTAAAGTTAATTGGAGAAGTGTTAACCTAAGTATTAAAAAGCGTATCAGCTTGACGATAGTAACAATAAAAAGATTAACTAAATATATTATCAAGCTACCACATCAAAGGAAATGCCAATGAGATAGGGAAATAGGGTTTTATGAAATGATTTTCGCAACCGTTCCACAGACTCGGAGCCATAACATTCATATTGTTCAACAGGTGCACTATCCTGGTATTCTGATCAGCTTATATTAAGGATGAGAAGTAAAAAGTTGGAAAACTATAACAAGCATATTGAAGCGCATGGGGATGAAAAACTAAAAATTTTATATTATGCTTGTATATTGAAGCCTGGACAAGTGTTGAACTTGTAGAATTGTGTATACGATGCACTACACAAATTATAAACAACTTTTTCTACTTTATTATACGCAGTAAATGCCCACAAGGCACTTTTTTGCATGAAAACATAGATAAACTCTCTATTACTAAAGCAATTCGTGAGTGACTTTATAGGTCAGGGATGGCGAACCAATGATACGCGTGCCATTGTTGGCACGCGACACAATATTTTAGGCACGCCACCAATCAAAACGGTTTGCATTTTAATTCAAAATAACAAAATACAATATGAAGTATTACGAACAAACACGAGTGATCGGTAGCAGTTTTCAGCGAGATTTTTTCAGTTCAAAGTATTATCGAAAACGCTCAAGTATTTTATGTACCCTGATGTGACTTCATTTAAAAAGCTAAACTTGTTTCAATTCGATTGGTTGGAAATTGAAAATTTTAAAATGCTACTCTCTCTCTCTCTCTGATTGATTTCCAGTCTAGTTCAATACGGATTCAAAAAAATTGAAAAAAGGAGAAAGTTGGAATTGATTGAAGCAGAAAGATTAATAAGCAATATAAGTAAAAATGCTAATAAGGAAATTTTGGAAACATGTAATTCGGTTCCAGACACATTTAACTGTTTGAAGAAGCTGGCTCATGCTATTTGAACCATATTTTCATCTACCTATGCCTGCGAGTCATTATTTTCAGAGATGAATACCACTAAAGACGCTCTTAGAAACCGTTTGGCAGATGACTCCTATTCTCAGCATGTATTCTTTTAAAAGTAACATCTTACAATCCTAATATAAATTATTTGTCATCTATTCTGCAACAGCAGAAATTGCTCTAATGTTACTTTATATAATTTGATTTACACGTATAACTAAAATACTTACTACTATAAAACACAATGTATTTTTTCGTAATAAATAAAGAGTCTTGAGTTGTTATTATTTAGTTTTATTATTTTCCCAATTATCAAAATTATTTGAAGGCACGTCTATACCTCATTAAATATTTCTTTAGAAAAAAATGGCACTTTGATCCATAAAAGTTCGCCATCCCTGTTATAGGTCGTCAGAAGCTTTAGATAATAAACAAAATGCTTTTTAGGAATAATATGTGGAAATATTAACTGTTAACTTATAAGTGTCATTGTTCACAAACATGATTCTCTTTACAAAATACATTTATTTCAATCAAATTCCAATGAGCTAACAAATAATAAAATTGTTTGTGTTAGTGTTGCAGAATTTATAAATAAAATAAAGAGGTCGTGATGTATAAGGTTGGATATTTATAATATTTTTGTATTGAATTTTTTAAGTTCTTAACTTCTAATTATGCTGATCATAAAAATTACTTTGGGAAATAATCATGTAAATATTTATATTTAATTAAAGAATTTGCATCGGAATTGAAAATAATAAAATGTGAGTAAAATGTTTTTGTTAGTTTGGACTGGAATTCAGGTCATAATAAAACAAAGTTTTATCACCTTTTACTCTTCGAAAGTATAAAAATTAAATATTCGTTATTACTGCTTGCAATTGTATTAAAACTATACTTAAGGGTTTTGTTTTTCTTTACAAAAATAGTGTAGTATATTATCAAAACAATAATCAAAACAAATTATTGACAAAATTGTTTTAATCAAAAAAAAATTTTTAATTTATTTCTTTCGTTTCTATACTTTTTAGATACTACACATCGTAACTAAAAATAATAGGGCTGATTATCTAATGTTGCAAATAAATTGAAATTTGAACTATATATGGGATTATTAGAACATTGAGAAGTATATATATATATATATATTATTCAATAAAGGTTTATTTCTATAATGCAAATATTTTCGAAATTTTGAACTAATTTTTTTAATTTATATCTGCAAACTAATTGAGCTAACAAAATTCCCATCCTTGAAAGTAAATAGAACTATTTTATAAGTATTGTAAAGACATGAATCATATAAATTTTTTCTTGTGAGAAGAATACTAGTAGTTTGTGAATAAGTTTTAAAAATCTAAAATGTAACTTCTGAAAAATTATTGTTCTCTTTTCGATATTTCATCATAAATTTATTTAATTAAGCTTGAAGTTTTGACTTAGACTCAAAAGTAATGTAAACAATGTTTACTTTTAAAAATGAGGTGTTAAGTTTCTTTTAACCTCAGAGGATTAGCATTTAATCTTCGTTACACACGAGAATAAACTCAAAACGTGCAGATTAACCTAATTGTATGAATGTTAATATCCTTATTTACTAATTTAATGAAATTTTCTTCATACATAAAGAATATTTTCCTTCAATGCATCAGAAAAGAGGAAATAAGGTGTAGTGCATCTTTTCAAACTCAACTGCCTGAAGCTTGAATACAAGAAAACTAACCGTTACCCTCCCGTTTCGCTGGGTATTTCGTGATGTTGTATGATTATACTATTTTAAGGTTATTGATCATTAAAATCCTATCATTAAAGTTTTGATTGTATTAAAAAACATTGTTATAGCCCTCAACTCTAGATTAAAAAACAGGACTTTTTTGAATTTCTAAAATGGAAGTATATTTACCCTAGTTTATACCTTTCCGTACCACCTCGAAAATTTTCACAAAACCAGTTCATATTGGGTCTCTAATCAACAAAATATACATGACTGCCAAACTTTCTGTTGATCCAATTGTTCTAAAGCGGGAATTTCTGTCTACAACTCCCCCGTGAGTTGATTTTCTCAAAACCCGTTCTTAGAGAATCTACTCAACAACGAAAAGAAAAAAATGCCTATCAAGATTTAAGTCCATAGCTCTAACGGTTCCAGTGATCACGTACAATGAGTGAGTGAGTGAATAGAGTTTCTTATTTATATATAGATTAAAATGAGGGGAATGATAGCTATATACTGTAATATATATTATGCTGCACGCGCGCGTTTATGTAAGAATTGAATATAAGTCTTGCTTAGAGAGTTAGTTCCCATTCCAACCTTTTTTAAAGAAGCATAAAATTGACTTTAAAATAAGGGTACTCAACCTTTTTTTCGACCGGGCCGCGTACATATCTTAACTATTTCACGCGTAGCCGCATACATATGATGGTTATTTCACGCGGGCCGCAACATGAAAATTAATGGGGGGGGGGATGCTTTAAGACCAAAATAACATAGAAAATTAAAAATGTGGAAATTGATCGAAATATTAAAACTACTATTTTGCTTTTATTTAATTATTATTTTTTCTTTTTGTCACTAAATTTTTCAAAATTGGAAGCATTTAAGAATCACTTTTTCACAATGTCTGCACCAGTAAATTGTTTCATATGATTACCAATAATATAACAAATTTCATAGGGTGCCTTTGTTCACGCTGTGACATTACCACTGACAAAACACTTTTTTACTGTTGTAAAGATTATTCAAGGAAGCCTATTTATAACCTCTTGAAAGAGATATTCGAGGAAAAGTGTCATTGAATGTGTGATTCCTGTTTATTGGTATTTTTTAAATACAACAATTTCATGGCAAATCAAACAATTACTGAACCATGCTTGATTTTCACTTCCCAGTCGTCTCGAAACAATCTATTTTCTTCGAATATTTTTCGCTTACAAGATGTGAAAGACAGTTAAAAATTAGTTACACTCATAAAATGGTAGCTACTCCACTGTTGTCTATTACCACTAATCAGAAAGAAAAAATATCAATTCGCACCCATACGACATCGACAACAAAAAGCAAAATTGATGTGTTTGATATTTTAACAAAGAATTTCCCACCAAATTTTTATAAATAAATGAATTTCTCAGAGCAATGGGTCATGACCGGGCCACTTAAAAAGGCGCGGTGGGCCGCATGTAGCCCGCGCGCCACAGGTTGAGTATCGCTGCTTTAGAACAAAATGTATTACACTTGTAAGAATCTCATGACTTTTTTTCAAACAATTTGGAATTACCTTAAAAGACAAATATGTAATGCAGTGCTCTCTATTGCATGGCGAATTGAGAAAACTTCTAGTTCCGAAATTTTAGTTTTGAAACTAATGAGTTTTATGAGGGAAAAAAAGCAATTTTAATTATAAAGATGGAATTTTCTGATTCAACACTGCGAGAGAGAGAGAGAACGCAAGTTCATTATACATTTTTTTTTAAATTCTAAATTCCTCCATAATTAGAAACGAAAAAACGTGTGAGTTTGATTTCAGAGATAAATTCTTGATAATTTATATTAAAAAATATTTATCATTTATTTTTATCTGCTCAAGTATTCTTATACAAGAATTAATTTTAAATTGGATTTTAAAATTCATTCTGAGCGCTATAAGTCATTTATAACAATTTTGAGCTCCTTACTATTATAGATTTCTATCGAATGAGCATTGAATTTATTCTACTTATATATATATATAGTAAAAATGTATGATTTTATATTCAATTATTCTATTTTGTACCGGAGAGGGGGGTACCAGCTCAGGTGTCGTCCACGTCACTTGACCATGGTTCAAAATGACGTGGTCCGTCGCTAAAAGCCCTCGTGTAGCTGAACAGTGTGACGTTAATATTCAATCAATCAATCTATTTTGTATCACTTTGAAAATAAGTAGCAAATTTTAAATATATTTCACACACAATTTCGAATCGGGTATTTATTAGTTATAATAATTGCAATAGTATGATTGTATTACATAAAAATATTTATGTATTTAAAAAGATACTTCATATATCACTGCAATATTTATTTAAAATATATTTTAAAACAAAAGTGATAGGGATCTATTGAATTAAAGTAGTGTAAAATAATAAAAAAAATATCAAAGGATCATAAATTTACTTAATGAAATATATATCGTAGCAAAACCTAGTTTAATTTTACCATTAAAATAATTTGTGATAAACTTTATAGTATTTTCAATATTTAGGGAAAAAATGCCAATTTTTCATTTGAGTCCTTTTTTTTATGTAAGAAAAATTCAAACGTTTTACAAAGAAAAGCTTTTAGAGTTCTAAATAACCTTTAAAGTTGACTATCTAATGTACAGATTACAAAGCGCAGTAAGTACAATAGTATACAACATACTTAAAGGAGAATGTAAAAAATCAAATATTTATAATTAAATAAGCTTCTACCACCGAAAAGAAAGTAACATAAAAAGAAGGCTATCAAATACATGTTTTCATTCCAAATTTCTAATGCTTTACAAATCCTTGACTGACAGAATATGGTTGATCGGAATGTTGCATCTTCCGATAATACCATCATGTTCCAGATTCTATCAAAAATATGTGTTTAATCCTCTGGATTGGAGCTTATTGGCCCAAATAGAGCATCATATTCAAAACAAATTAAATGTGATTACGGATAAGAAAGTTGTAGGATCGGAAAGAAAAAAAAATTAAAGCTATATTTAGAAACGATTGACTATAATTCTACTCAAGGACAGAAGATTTCTTTTACTTTTAAATTTAATGCTTGAGTACAGATCTCATTTGATTAAATGGAAATGTGTAATAAGTCTTGAGATAAACGATGATTTTCTGTATTTAAGAGCAAATAATAAAGCATTAAAATGAGCAAAAATTGATTGAAAACACTTCAATAAAATTTTTGGGATTTATAAAAATAAAGAAGTCTTAAGCAATTTTAATATGTGTGTGAAAAATTTGTTCAAAAAATAAATAACACATTCTTATTATCAAAAACGTCTACAAAGTTTGTAACAATGAAGAATAATGATGTCATCAATCCTTGTGGATAAATAAGTTAACCTGCCTTTGTGTAAAACTGCCATGATCCATTGTTGAAAATGGAAATTGATGGCTTAATTGTTTAGTCAAGAAAAACAAATACATCTTCTTGCTAAGCCATACAGGGAAAACCATGTTCTTGAAACCTTTTTAAGCAAAATTTGTGCAAAAAAATTATTAAAAATGATAAAGATTAGAATTAGAGAGATCTGAGTATATATATATATATAAATATATATATATATATATAAAACTTCGTAGGAATTTGCTTTTAGCCGAGAAATGAGAATCGATTTGTTTCCATTGGATAAAATTAATAATTCTTATCAGTACATAGGAATTTTTCAAGGGGTGGGGGGAGGTCCAGGATCGAAGGTCCAACATTCTTGTATCATGCTCCTTTTGATTTTGTCGATTTTCGGGAACAAAAATTAGTAAAAAACTAATCATTGAATAAATAGTTAGCTTTAATTAATAAAATTAATCATTAATAACAAATACTTAATTAAATTTTACGTACTTTATACTTAGAATTATAATAAATCGGAAAAAAATCAAGGGCTTTTAGGGGGTTCCGAACCCCTAGGACTCCCCCCTTGTGTGCGCCACTGATTCTTATCTCTTTAGAATAAGTTCGAGGCACTCGAACTCCGTTTTTAAGAAATGTTCATTTCTTTAATTTCCCATAATTATTTGTCTCGTTATTTATAAATAACTGTTTTTTTATTCGTTGAGAATGTTCAAAAGAAACTTTTATGAATATATCAGTTTTATTTAAACAATCAGAAACTTAATCTTCACATGGGTTTAGTAAAAGTTAATTTCTTACCAGTCAGAGTAAAAAAAGCTTTAAAAAAAATTAGAAAACAAAAAAAAAAAAAAAGGAAAAAAAAAAAAACGGAAAAAAATTTTAGGGGGGGGGGGGGGGGAAAAGAAAAGTTTTTAGAAACCCCATTTTTTTTTTTTTTTAGATTTCTCAACCTTTTTTGAAGTTTGCAAGTACATATTACTTTGCGAAATAAAATTTCTTATTAACTGCTATTGAGGAAGCATTACTTCTTTTTAAAAAATTTTTACTTTGAAAATATAATAAAAATATCGTTTAACTCTTTTTACAATCTGATCCTTTTTTTTTTTCCTTCCTTAAAACATTCCTCATTTATTAAAAAATTCTCTACAAGTTTAATTAAACTCATCATTGAAAAAAGTAATTGTTTATATTCTGATTCTCTTTCTGTTCCGATTTGTTAGCCTAATTGTAAGATGCAAATAGTAATAATTGTTACAATAAATGTAACTCACGCAATGTAGCATAAAAAAATAACAAGGTAAAATATAATTAAAAAATGAAAGTAATAATTATACCTTTTATGTAAAAATGCAACTTCAACATTCTTTATCATGAATACATTGCTTTTTAAGAAGACACATCTGGGAGATCAATCCCGAAACAAAATTACCAATATGATTAAAAATATCACTTATCTTATAACATAAAAGTATGAAGCTAACACTAATATATCTGGTGAAAGGCCCATTGTATATGAGAAAAAGATCTTTGAATTAGATTTTAAAAATCAAAACTTCGTACTTTAAAATTAAAATAAATCATTCGCAGTGGAGATGCTATGCATTCAATTTATTTAAAGGAAGAAACTTTATTAAAATGCTGAAGAAAAAGAAATCTTTTACACAATTTTATGCATTTGCGACTAAATAAAACTAGAAAAAAAATCAAAGGTGATTTGTATTTTTTTTTTTTTAAGAATAATTATGTACCTTACGAACTCCGCTTTCACGCAATGATTATTTCTTTCAAATTTTCTGAGAGATTTATCAACACAAACAATTATATATATACACAATGATTTTTTTTGTCTTTATTTATACAATTCTTATTTTAAAGCGAATACATGGTTACATAAATTTTAAAATTTTCCTACACTTCTGTTCATTAATAGAAATTTAGGGAAAGTTTTAAATTTTTTAACTATATATTTGGTTTAGTAAGAAATTTATATATTTCTCTTTTCATGTATTTTATATACACAAATACGTGAATAGATGTTTAGGAAAAGTTTTGAATTTTAATATAGCCAAGTATTCGCTTTAATAAGAAATGTATAAATTAAGCTAGAAAAGAGTTTTACCAAGCGTGATTATATGCTTATTACTATCGGTTCGTTTTTAATTTCTTGTATTTATATGTATCAATTTAGATAATTCATTAAATTCAGTTATTGTAAAATAAGCTTAAGTTTTGAAGTACGAACTAATTAATGCGTCGTGTTAACAAACTAAGTTAAAATATGAAGAGCATTTTTCTTTTTTTCAATTAGTGAAGAAAAATAAAATTCCTTTCAAAAGTATCACGACTGGCTGTGCTTTTCTTTTTTTTTTTTTGCGAATTTAATTTATTACTAAAAATAAAAAAGTAAACGTATAAACTACTTCAATTGATTTCTTATTATGTTACAAAATCAGTTAGAAATCGGACCCATTGCAAATTTGTGCTTTATTTAAAAGAATTGACTTCTCTGAGATCATTTATTTTTGTTATATCTAGAAACAGAAGAAAAAGTTGCTCATTAATAAGTTTTTCCTTTTTCGCTAATGATACGTATTTAGCCAAAAGCAATCATAGGCTTCATAAATTCATACAAGCTGAAACTAACAGCATCTGAGAAAATTAACATACTGCCACAATCGAGAGTTTCAGTAAAACTCTTTTATAATTAATCCAACAACTGCAGTTTTAATTCAAAAACATGACTACAGTTGTACCTTATTTCCACAATTCTAGATTAAGTAAAACGATGTAGATATATCTCTTACTAATCCTGAAGAGAAAATCAAGGTATAAAAGAAATAGTGACGCGAAAACACATGCCTTAAGCAATGTTCATCCCCTTTATTTTAAAAGCAAAAATAATAACAATAATAATAATTCTTCTCTTTTGCTTAATAGAACTGAATGAATATTGATTAAAAGACCGTGACGCTTTTGAGAATAATGTCGATCTCAGGATTAGGAAGATCGGATTGAAAAAACAGAAGTGTGTCTGTTTATGAAGGTCATGCTGTGAGACAAGGAAAAAAGAAAAAAAAAGAGAAAAGAACGAGTTTCTGGTGCAAATCATCTGTGGCTCCCTTTTTCTTCCCTTGCATCGCCCACGACGCCTCAGAACACGCCGCATCTCCTCCCGAGTAAGAACTCTCTCCGGACTGTCTTGCATCCGAAACAGTTGATAGGTAGCTTTCTCGTGTTTCCCGTTCAGGATTATTACCTCAAGTGGAAGTTGAGAATTTTCAGGATTAAGAGATCAAGTATTTGTTTCAAGAGTAGAAAGGTTTTAGAATTTTTACTCATTTGGCTTTTCCATTTTTTCTTAAATATTTATTTTTCACAAATTATTTTTCTTCCGTTTTTTTATATTTGGTTTGTCTTTATGTTGCATTTATGATAATATACTATATCCATATAGTCCCCTCAGAATTCTTAAAGTATTTGTGTGATATCTTATTGGAAGTATCTTTAAAGGTAAATTTGAAATAATTAAAAACGTATATTTTATTTATCAGAGCAAAAGCTCACAATATTGAACGGATAATGCATAACAAACTTTAATATAAGCAAAAGTTTTTGTGGGATGATTGAAGTTTTTTTTCTAAAATTTATTTTATATGATAAATAATAGTTTTTAGGATACATTTTTTATTGGATTTGATAGTTAATAAAAAAAATGGACTCCCCTTGATAATTAACTAAAAATATTTCATTATATTAATTTTATAATTATAATATTCTTAATTTGATATAGCTCTAAATGGTGATAACATAAACTAATATAATAATTCATAGAAATACATTTATCGCATACACAAATTGGTTAAATTAATATTAAAAGTCTACATTATTTGAGCATGAAGATTTTTGATAACATTATCAAAGAATTTTTATAGAATTCCTAAGCAAAATAGCATTTAAGAAATTAAGACAGTACTGCTGAAGTAAATTTTCAAATATATACACTTATATCATTAACTCTTTATGTATTACTTTACTGTCATATTTACTCAATTTTTTGTCTTTTTAATTTTTTCACTAAAGTAACTACGACAATCAACGGCTAAAATAGTTTCTCATTTATTGCTTTTGTTAAAAATATTGTTTTTAATAGCAATTATATTCGCATGGGATCTGTTATCACATCATTGTAAAACTCTTACTATTTTTTTCCGTTTATTACTTGATACAATTTTCGTAAATTGCTAAGACCATAAATGTTAAAAGAAAAACTAAATGTAATTATTTTTTTCCAATTATACAGCTTACATTTAGTTTCTCAAGCTTATTGAGAAAATCAAAAACAAGAGATTTTGATTTAGAATGAGAGAAAATTACCCTTAATAAAAAGGGGAATCGCAATATCGTTATTAAAAAAAGGGGGGGACCTTTCTAGTCCTTAGGCTCTCTAAAATATTTAGAACTATTAATCGGTTTTGAAACGTAGAGAATGTATTTATTAATAATCAATGTCTTCCACATTTTAAGATGCATAAGAAATAATACCAATACTTATTACATCCAAAAATATTATTTTATGTTTACTCGTTTCTTTCTTTTGGAAGAAAAATACAACATTTTAACTGTCTCATTTTGGAAATGACCATTTTTTAAAAAAAAAAAAAAAAAAAACTTCTTACGTTATCTGGAATATATTAAGAAAATTATTACTGTTATTTATTAAAAAGATTGCTAACATTTAGAAGTAAAATATTTTACAATTATTTTCTTAATTTATATGATGCAGAGATCGAGGAGAAAAACTTTATTCACCTTCTCCTTTATTACAGTAATTGACAACCACGTAATTTTTTTTTCTGGATAATTTTAATAAACCACTCGTTCATCTCCAAAAAATCTTCATAATTTTTTCCTGAGATTTGAAGTAAAAAAAAAAAAAGAATCGTATCTCAAAAAGAAATGATACATAATTTTAATGTATTCGGCTGGGTTTATATTGCTTTTAAAATTGCTTTTATTGATTTGCAAGTCTTTCAATTAAAAATTTTCAATATTTTTTTACTTTTACATTATAGATGGAGTTTTCCACTTGGATTTTGATGTTGCTGACTATTGCATCCCTATTCAGTCATACCTTGACGTTTGGTTTGCCTGGTGCTACCACACCAACTTCTGTAAGTCAAGGTTTTGAAAATATGGCTCAAGCTAACAAATTAAGACGAGTAGCCTCTGAATCCGGACACTTTTTGCATTATCTTCAACCCCCTCCAATCTTTCCACAACCTACCCAACCTTTGGCAACTTCCGTGTACAACAATCCAATAAAACGTGGAGGGCCACCCTTTGTCTTTATTCATCCTATGACAATGAACAAGAGATCGAGAACCAATCGTCGTCTCGTTCTCACTTTGCCTAAGGACAATATTCATATCCTAAATGCTGAAGCCACACCTGAGAAAGGACAACAATTCTTGCCAACAGCTCTTACACTTTCACTGAGAGACAACGACTCAGAAGAATCAAACAAGGGATACACTACAACTAGAAGTTATGTTTCGCAGATACCAAGACCTCCAGCTTCTAGGTAAGTTAATTGTTTGATAGAATTTCCTCGCCTGCCAATTTAGAAAGTGCTTGCTTCATTAAAGCATCTTACGTTATCAAATATTTGAAGTGTCAATTTCACATGTATGTAAAATAAATTATTATATCCGGAAATTTGCGATATACTCAATGACTTGACCAAATCCTTGCATAAACTCTCCTTATTTCACGTTGCAATTGGTAGAAATTTAGTCAAATTTTTATAGCAAATATATTTTATTACAAAAATTAATGATATGAAAAACATATAGAATCGCTTCTTCTTCTCGATAGTAATGATTTTTAAAAAAAAATATTTAGTTTCATCAAAGATACACACAGATAATGAATATCCTCTAAAGTTATTAAAGTTTTTCCCCATTAATTGTAAATACTGTATAAACCAATATATTTGTTTTTGTTACAAAATTAAATGCTATTTAAGTTAGAAAACTATGTTTGATTTTATATCATAAATGTATCTTTTTTAGGTATCAGTATGGCTTCAGTCCCTCATCTCAAGGAGACAGTGATGAAGAAGATAGGTCCAGCCGCAAACCAGGCCGATGGAACAAAGGCGAAGTATCTTACGAAATGGAAGACCTCATGGGATCTTCTGGTGGTCACGTAACTGTCATCAAAGCTCATACTGCATCACAACCCAAAATACTAACAGCCAGAAAAATTATGGGTGGAGGATCATCGTTCAAACCAATGAAAGCAATATTTATAGAACCAAGGGAAATAGAAGCTAAAAGGTATAATATGATTACAATAACTCTTATAAACTTACTTCAATATAAGTATCAAAAGTAGATGCAAATAAATATTAATAAATTATTAAACACAAAATCAAATAATTTTAAAATAACATAAATAAAGGCATCATTGTTAATAAATAAATATGGTACAAAATTCAGATCTTTTATTGGAAAATGTATGAATTTATTAATAACTGAGAAAATCTTTTGTTTTGCTTAGAGTTCATGTAATGGAAGCAAATGCAGAGAAGGTTACTGCCACCAAGGCACGAGTTATAGCATCCCCAGATGCGATATCAACAGGGTACAAAGCCAAGGCCCATCCGATATCATACAAGAAAGGTATCGTAACCAAAGCTAAAGGAGAGGACTGGGCTGCATCCAGTCTCCACTTCGTAAAAACCGAAGCACCTCAAGAGTCATCAGCAAGAAATCAAGATGAAGATGTGCCTCCTATGGAACTCCAGTGTGGTGGTACAAATGATCTTGGGTGGTGTGATCTAGGAACTAATTACCCTGGGTAAGTTATTCCTTGTTTCATTATAACTCATACCAGTGATTAGAGAAGTTTATGTGTCGAGTGTGGTAAGTTGTTTCTCTTCAATTTTAACCATTATACCTTGGAGGGGAATTCTAAAAATCTTAAGAAGTAAGTTCTAATTTTATTTACAATTTTAATTTAAGTAATGAGTTAGTTCTGTTAATCAATACGCATAAAACGAAAGGTATCTAATTATTCTAATTAAAATAAATGTATTAGTAATGATATTTTCCCTTTTATTCTCCAGTCTTAAGAACATGCAGTTACATGGATTTTTTAAATATTTTATGACTTAAATTTTAGGATGGATAATCATTACATACCTAAAAAATAATCATAAAGTTGTATGAAAATAACGCAATGTGTGATTATTTACATTTATTTCACATCATTATCAAATTACTTTTATGATGGAAATATTTTTTAATACTTTTATGATCGAAACCATAAATCAAATTGATGTATCACAATTCGAAATATCAAAAATTCTAATACTTGATAAACTATTTTATAGTAAATGTAAGGCGCAAAACTCAAAAATCCTAGCTCAAATTTTTTTCTATAAACCCTAAAATTAAAATATATTCTCTATAAAGTGTAAAAATTTCCTTTATATACACTTAAATGAAGATTTTTCAAGACAATTATAATCAAAGTTTGGTAAAACTCGAAATATTTTTATTCTAAACCAGAGATAATAGTTCCTTTCAATCCTCTTTTATAATTAAATTATCGTTTATCATTTGTAAGGTTTCTCAAAAATACATTTGTGGGATAAGAAGTCTTGAAAATGAATGCTATGAGAACTTTTATCCACAAGCTTAGATGCATGAATGCACATTCCTTTTTCTGCTATTTCCCATAATGCTGTGTGTGTGAAGTGCGAAAGAAAAATCTCAGTCATCATTCGGAAGTATAGTTAATTGCTGAGATACGTTACTCGACCACTTTAAATGGTATAAAATATAAAAACTATTTTCAAAAAATGGATTTTAAAATACTCCTGGTAATAAAAATAAAATTTTTGAAAGATGCAGATTTCTTAAATTCACTGCTATTTGTTTAAATTTTAATAAATAGTTAATTTATAAATAACTAAAATAAAATAAAAACTGATTGCTTGAATTTATACAATGGTGATGTTTTAAAAATAGTATTTATTCTTTTAGACTTTATTTTGTCAATTTCAATTGAATTCAAAATGCTATCATTTTCGAGTATTTCGAGATTAGCACAATTAGCTCATTTGCAATAACAGATTTAAATTTATTATCATTTGCTTGGGTGTTAATACAATAAAAATGTACTAAAAAGCAATCAATCTTCTTTGAAGAAATGACTAGATAAACCTAAGCACTCAGCTTTATATGCGAGTATTGTCTAAAGATCAAGTTTTAAAATGGATGTATTTTTTTCTAAATTAATATGTTACAATATATTTTCCTAGTGTTGAATTTTCTAAATCTTCAAATTACATAGAATGATGAGGGAAAAAAAGGGTAGAGCATTTATTCAAACGAGTAAATGTTTCTGTTTCTAATAAATGATGATATTTATTTCTTAAATAATTGATTCCAGGATTGTTTTTATTTCAGCGCTGAAGTTTCTCAGATAATGGAAGTATGTGAAGAACTCGTAAGTCATATGTTCACCGAAATTCCAGAAAATTCGGAACCTATGGAGGATATTGCGTCTTACTCATTGTCCAGAAATATAACTCATCAAGGCTCAAAATACTGGCCATGGAAATCTCATTCTTCAAACTATAAGAAATCTCTTTGTGAAATTAATCGGGATGTCATAAGGCCAAGTTTTGCACAAGACATGAAAGGCAAATGGCATGTTATCATCCAAACTGACGCATTTCCTCAAAGAATTGCTTTAGAAGTATGCAAGTAAGCACAATTTTTTTATTGTACAACTACGCGGCCGCTGTAATCATGGTCCAAACCCACAGCCGGTGATATTCAAATCGAGTCATGTGTTCGACTCCTGATTCCTCTGAAAACTCACCATAATTAGGGGTCCTGCGCGTTAAATGGAACTAGGCTTCAAAAAAAATGTTGAAGCTAGAAGAATGATGTAATAACAGCTATGTTATTCTCACAACACTTGATCGTGATTCGTTATTACGAGGTCTACTGGCAGCCCTTGTATTGCTCTAGTAAGGCATATATTCAAAATTAAGAACCGATTATAAAAGTATTCTAAAGGATCATGGGTTTTTAACAAAATAGATACCACTTTAAGTAATTCTCTATCATTTTTCTCTGTGCATAGTTCTATTTCTAAAATCTCGGGTGTCTGCAGATAGGAAACATTGCAAATAGTTACCTTAGCTTTAAATAAGCAATCCTATAAATGTTATTTTCCGCTGCTTACCAACAAATACTTATTTAAGGATCGTTACATGTACAATAGGTTGAATGAAGAACTGTTCCCTTTTTATTAAATTTAAAAGCTTGCTTTCACTCCAGCGCACGTATAAAAGCGTTTTTAAATTATTTAAAAAATTATGCGTTTCAAATTTTATCATGAAATTTAATGTATTCATTATTTGTTATGTATTTTTCAGGAAACCTGGAGAACCCTGCAGTTCAAATGAACTGTGCAATAATTCTAATTCCCAATGTGTCCAAAAGTACACTCATCATCAACTCATCAGTTTTGATCCTGAAAGTGCAGAAACGTGTCCCTACGTTCGATTGTACAAGTTCCCTACATCTTGTGTCTGCAGAGTTGCTTAGTAAAATGACCCTGTCATGGTCTTGGAAGAAGCATAAAACAGTATAATATCTCATTTTAATTTTGTTATAAGCATAAATTACAACAAGCATGAAAGAGACTGCAAGAGAACATGGCCAGATAACAAATTTAAAAGTTCAACAGAAAAATTTAATTATTTATTTTTTAAACTCACATAATTAAAGAATTGAGAACATAATTTAAATTAACATTTTTCAATTTCATCAATTCAATTTTACACTGTTGATCAGTGTTCCATTTCATATGTCATTGATCGATTAAAACTATCACAATAAATTTAAATGTTTCAGAAAAATATTGAAAAATTAACACATTTGTTGGAAGAGATTGGTTATTGGAAATTATTTTTGAAAGGAATTCTAATAACCAAAAATCCCGTGAGAGGCATCAAAATATTTATTTTGTGTTATTTAAAAAGCATAGCTGGCTGTGCTAAATCATTTCATTTTCTTTCATGTATTAATTTTGTGGTGTTTGTATAAGTTTTTTTTTAATAAAAATTTTCATTCTTTCAATCAGTTCCTTTGTCAGTTTATATCGTTATTTAAAACTACATATGTAAATGTACATTTAAAGGTCAAGCATTTAATGATATTATTCATTTTTTAATGATTTACTTATTAATTCTTTAACTTTTTTAATTCAAAGAGTTCAATTCTTCTTAAGAAATAAAAAACGTTTTAGCATTGTAAATATTACAATTATTTATTCAAAATTATATAATTTAAATAAAAATTGTAACAATTTTTAAATTCCAAATTATTGCTGATAAAAATGCGATTAAATGACTGCTAATTAAATATAAAAGACAACTAATCAATTTAATGTTCAACTTTTTCTTTAGTCTATCTTCTAATATGAATTAGAAATTATTTTAAAATTTAAACGTTAGTAGACCAATCATATTTTAACATTTTTTTGGCAGGATCAAGCCGAAAAAAGCGAGATTGTGCTAAACTGACGAGAAGTATCTTCTATTATAATCATTAAAAGAAAACACAGTTTCGAGAAAACAGAATAATAATATGGTATTCATTCGAATCTAAGCCGCCATCGATTCTCAGTCGAACACCAAATTCTCAACACATTTTTGTGAGAAAAAAAATAGAGTAAAAGGTTTATCAATATCCAAAATTTTAAAAAATTACGAAAAAAAAAAAAAAAAAAAAATTAAAATAAAAAAGGGAACTATAATAAGAAATGAATAACTAATTTATTTCCCCAATATTAAAAACCTTTTAAGTACATACATGAATCTGTAATTGTTCTAACCATCAGTATCATATTCAATTTCCTAAATTCAACGAGTTTCCGCCTTCGATTGTAAGAGAAGCACTCAATTTTTTCAGAAGCATTGACAATGGATAAAAATATCGGCTTAGAATCAAGTGAAAGAATATTTAAGTCGCACTGTTCAGCAACTCGAGGGCTTTGTGGCTTAGATTCGAATAAATACGGCAGTTAACATTATGCTGTTTATAGTTACAATTCACAAATATTGATTTAGTACTAACAAATTATAAATATTCCTTATTAAAATAACGCTGAGATGTGCGAAAATCAAATAAATAATACCTGCATAATAAAGAAGGTTTATATTATACTTACAAATAAAAGATTGATATCAATTTAAAATTATTTAAATGTAAGCAAAATAGCGGTTAAGTTAGATAAAAAATGTACTTTATTTATTTTTATTATACTTCCGTGTGTGAATTCGCGTTAATGATATAATCATATTATGATTTCTCTTAGCATAATTCAATTGATAAAACAATTAACACTAGAAAGACCGAAAAAAAAACTTCGTATTTATATAAATAAAGGAGAAAAGCGACTCACACACACACATTCACTGACTAATCACGATATCTCCGGAACTCTATTGAACCTACAGACTTGAAATTTGGTAGGCAGATTCCTTTCACGGAGTAGACATCCGCTAAGAACGGATTTCGCGAAGATCGAACTCCAAGGGGCGTAACGGGGGTTTAAAGGGCGTTATAGATAATTAGTTCCATTATTAAACTATTAGATATACAGTCTTGAAATTTGGTAAGCAGAATCCTTTCATAAAGGAAATATCTGCTGCAAAATGGGTTTTACGAAGTTCGACCCCAACTGGCGTTGTGGAGAATTAAGGTATCCGACTACGTTCGTAACCGTGATTTTGAAAAGCTTATAAATGGGTAATATTTATGATATTTAGTGTCGCTTAGATTAGAAAGCGTAAATAAAAATTGTTTTAAGAATATTATTAAAATAAAAAATTATTTAAGTGCAATATATTTTGACAAAATGAACATAGAATGACCCATTTTCAAAACATTCTCCTTTAATGAAAAATGCTTCTATTATAATATTTTGCCTGTATATATCTCAAACCTCTGCACAGAGGCTGAACTAGAATTTTTGAAATATATAACTTAGAAGTGGATTTATCCATATTTTACGACAACAGAGGGGAGAAATTTTAAGAAAAAAACACCGATGATTATTTCAATGGGTTGTAACTCTAAAAATAATGTGAATTTTTCAAAAATCATAGTTGAGCCTCTGTACAGAGGTCTGAGCTATATACAAGCAAAATATTATTATAATAGAAGCCTTTTTCACAAAAGGAGAACCTTTTGAAAAAAGGTTATTCTAAGTTGATTTTTTGCCGAAATTATAATAATTTTAAATAAATAAATAATTAAATAATTTTTTTTTGTCACAATGTGTCCTTAAAACGATTTTATACGTGTATTCTAATCTAAATGACACTAAATATTATGAAAATTATCCATTTATGCGCTTTTTTAAAATCACGGTTCCGAAGTAGTCGAATACCTTAAATGGCGTTATAGGTAATTATTTCCACTTTTAAACTATTAGACGTACGGTCTTGAAATTTGGTACGCAGATTCCTTTCATAGAGTAGAGATCCCCTACAAAATGGTTTTTACGAAAATCGACCTACAAGGGGCGTTGATGGCGCTTAAGGGGCGTTATACATAATTATTTCCATTTTTAAACCATTAGACTTACAGTCTTAAAATTTGGTACGCAGACACCTTTCACGGAGTAGAGATCCGCTACAAAATGGGTTTTTGAAAAACAAGACTCCCAAGTGGCGTTGGGTGGACCAAAAGGGCATTTTACATAATTATTTTCATTTTTAAACTATTAGACGTACACTCTTGAAATTTTGTAAGCGGATTCCTTTCCTGGAGTAGAGTTCCACTACAAAATGCGTTTTGTGAAAATCGAACCCCAAGTGGCGTTGCGGAGAATTAAGGGGCGTTATAGTAATTATTTCTACTTTAAACTATTTGAAGTATGGTCTTGAAATTTGGTAAGCAAATTCCATTAATAGAGTAGAGAAGCGCTACAAAATTTGTTTCGCTAAAATCACCCCTCAGTTGGCATTTCGGGGGATTAAGAGGTGCAATAGTTAAATATTTTCATTTATAAAATATTAGTCCTACTTGCTTGAAAATTGGTAGGCATGTTCTTTTCATGGGATAGAGTTCTTCTAACAAAGAGTTTTGCGAAAATCGATTCCCAAGGAGGGTTGCTAGGGGTCAAGGGGAGTTCTAGAGAAAAATTCCTGTTTTTGAATTGTTGGCCCATATACTTGAAATTTGTTAAGCATGTTTCTTTTGTTGAATAGATATCCACTAAAAATGGATTTTACAGAAATTGACTCCTGGAAGGAGCGGGCGTTACTGGGGTGAATTGACAAAAAAATTCCCCTTTTCGAACTACTAAGACTAATAATGAAATATGGTTTGTACGTTTCTTTTGTTCAATTGAAATCCGCAAAGAACGGTTCTTTTGGAAATCGACTCTCAACTTGGTTACGGGAAGTATTGATAATTAAAATTCCGTTTCTACTTTATTAGATTTAGACTTGAAATTTGTCACGCATGATTATTTTACGGAGTAGAGATCCACTGAAAATTGGTTTTGCGGAAATCCACGTGGTTATTGAGTTACGAGAGTGCAAAAAGTTATTCTACTTCAATTTTAGAGATTATTAGAAAATATTAGAGAAGTTCCGTCCTTTTTATATCAAGAGGGAAGAAATCGAATTCTTGATGCTAGGACTAAGATATCAATAATTTATATATATATATATATAATATATATATAATAAATATATATATACTTATATATATATATAGAGAGAGAGAGAGAGAGAGAGACAGTATATATTTATACATCATGAAATACCCAGCAAAGTGGGTGGTTAGCGGCTAGTATACCTATATTGCAGAAAAGCAGTCAAAATGACTGATTTGTGAAAGAATGATTAATATGTAAAGAAATTGGTTTAAAATTAACTTTTAAAACTTTTTTTATATTATTTACAGTCATATAACAAGTTATAGTAAATATTAACAGTAAAAAAAATGTACTTCACTTGGAAAAAATATATATTCTAAAAAATTCTAAGAAATTGTGCATTATATATGTCATTGTTTTTCTGATTGAAATTAAAATGCAGTCAAAATGACTTCCTTGAGTAATCTAGTGTTAAAGGAAAATCATTCATGGCCGATATGGTAAATCGTCAATAACAATTTATTGTTTTCAGTCTAGAGAACGATTTTCCGCGGATACAACAATAATTAATATAGAACTAATTTTATCTTTAAGACGTATAAAATTTGAACATAGTTTGAATAGATTGTTTACTTGAAAATATTACAAAATTCATGAAAATTTGGTTCTGGAAAAGGCAACATTCGACGAAGAGTTTTGATATCTAATAGATAGTGGGGCTGATGCGCCTTAAATTTGTTGAAGAATCCCCACGTTGGGGGGAGGGAGTTTAGAGAGTGGAGTAACAGCTCATCTGTCACCCCATTACTTGACCGGGGTTCGGAATTTCGAGGACCGTCACCAATAACTCTCGTGTAGCTGTGTAGTGCGACGTTAATTAACACCAAGTTATCCGGTAACAGATTAGTAAGGCCGCGGTAGCCGAGTGGTCAAGGTATCGAATCGTGGCTGGCATGTCACAAGTTCGAGCCCAGTACCACTAAAGACCAGCCGTGTAAGAAAGCGATGCACGTTAAATTTGTCGAGAGCTTAAACGTCCCCCGTTGGTGTGGTGTGGTACTTAGGAGAGGGAGGTGCCAGCTCACAGGTGTCGTCCACGTCACTTGACCATGATTCAAAATTACGTGATCCGTCGCCAAAAAGTCCTCGTGTAGCTGAACAGTGCGACGTTAATATTCACTCACTCAACAAATTAGTAACCACATACATGATTTCCTACACGTCATTTGCGCTATGTTTATCAGTTAAATTTTTATTTGAATTACTCACACACGAAAGTGCAAATTTTTTTTCCGTTCACTTCACGGCAAAATGTCATAGGATTCATTTTGTTGTCGATTTTGTATTCTCGTTCAGAATTTCTTGGTATTTTTCCACTAAGAAAAATACACGTTTTTTTTCTTTTTTGTTGTTGTTGTTGTTGTTGTTTTTCATTCGAAAAAAGAAGGAAGTGGAATGGAAGGAGAATTTTTGATGGGAAGTTACAAATTCGGGTTAAGGAACCCAAATAAGCCTATTTCAAGAATCACAATGAATTTTTCTAGGGACAGCCCCCTCTGCTTGGACAAATACGTATACGTGTTGAACACACTTGTGAGGCTTTGTAAATTTAACCCTGATCCCAGATAAATATACCTAAGACAAATATTACACACACATTTTAACTACACTTGAACAGTAATACATAAAACATGGTGCATAATAACACTTTTATTGAATAATATTTTGAAATAAAGTATTTTTCAGTTTCAGACAAACCATCATCACATATTTCACAGTTAAAGGATTGCATTTGTTGCAAAATTCAAGTTTGAATGTAAATTAATTTAAGCCAGCATAACTTGCAGTATAAACTATTTGACGCTAGATGCCAAACTCGCGGGGAAAAAATAGAAAAAATACAGAGTACATCGACTTTTCGAAAACAAAAATCAAATTACAGATTACTACATCACAACGACTACTGTAAGACAAAAATGAAGGGGCGGTTTACTACCGCAATGGCTACTCAAAAAGGAAAATTGAATAACTTTTTACTGAATTAATTTTTCTATCAAAGGCTACCAAATTTTAGATTTCAAAGACGCTCTAATGCGTCATCAGCCAACAAAATATTAACAGTCAATCGGCAGACATAAAAGCTGTAGAAGTGTTTTTACTAAAAATTAAAAATAATATTGATTAAATTTCCTTAAAAAATATACAGCAAAATATTAACAACCAATCGGCAGACATAAAAGCTGAAGAAGATAATTAAATATGTGTAATTAATATTGTATTGCTAATCATTATATTGCTTTGTATTACTAATCATTGTATTGCTAATTTTTACAATAATTTATATTACTTACTGTAATAAATTAAAATGGAACCTCCTTCGG
>BMAV01018219.1:91228-104181 GCA_019973955.1 Trichonephila inaurata madagascariensis
TTTTTTTTTTTTTTCAAGTTCAAGGAAAAGTTCTTCTTTCTAAAAAGAAATAGGCGGCCTTACACAGGATGTAGGAATACAGCTTAGGAAACGTCTTATATTCTATGGGAAAATGTAACGTACAAACTATTACCGCTTTCACAGAATAAAAGCACAAAGACTCTTTTCCAAATACAAATAAAAAATAAACACACACACACAAGAACAGTAAAATTTCTGATTAAATTAACTGAATAAAAAATCACTATTTGATTTTCCCAAAAGCTCGATTGTGTGTAATTACAGGGTCCTGAGCGGTCTCATCATTTGTACCACCCCTTAGATGACCCTGGTCGACTGGAAAGTTGTTCAGCTTCACGCCTGACAGACTATTTCACCTATTATTTTTCTCAAATTCCGTGGGGGATGAACGTGCCAAGCGACTAATACGAAAATTTGCCTTTTCACATCTAATGTTCTTTCTATTTATTTTAATTTCTGAGTTATATATATACACAGAATTCTCGCTAATTTTTTCTGTACTTAAATTCCGAACAAAAAGAATATTTATTCCTAAGATTTTGACCTTTGTTCATTACAACGGAATAAACTATTCCCGCGCGCGTGTGAAGTTATTTTTTTATAATTAAAAACATATATCACATTTTTTTCCTTTTAATTAAAATATTGGAACGATAAAAGAATGCTTTAAAATAGGAATTTGTGTTTAGCAATATGAAATAAACCATGCATAAAATTAATTTCGCTTATAGAATAGTGTAAATTACAGAATAATTTTAAATAAATAGTTCGGCATTTATAGAAATAAAAAAGTTGAATATATAAAGGGTATTTTTTCGCACCCAAATAAAATGTTCTGCGAAAAACAATTTAAGAAAGAAACAAAATTTAAGAAAGCAATTTAACCCTTTATATATCTACCGACGGTACTTATAAGTACCACTTACTTTAAAATTACATATAATAACCATTTTTGAGAATACTCTGACGATACTGAGCAAGAATATCCTTTTAAATCCACTCTTCCAAGATATATGACAGCACAGATTCTATGATGAGTATTTTAGCAGCGAATGCAGATAGTTTTATAGCAGAAATTGCGTTTTCAGCTGACGGCGTTTTCAGCGGATTGCGAAGATTGTCATTTTTTTGTTCCAAAAAAATAGTTCATGTCAAAAGGTAAGTGTCTTATTTTTTTTAAATGTTACTGTGTGAAGATCTTAGAAAACGATTTGACTGTTTATTTTAAGTGAACAGTGTGTATAATTAATTTTACCGTTGAATATACTTAATTAATTAATTAGCTCTAACTAATTAAATTTCCCAAAGTTGAGTATTTTGTGTATGCATATCCTTTAATTTTCAATGTAGTGATTCAAGAAAAAAAGTATTGCATGAAAAAAACTGCAGTAAATCATAATGCGGTAGATAAAGGGTTAAGTATAATGAAAATTTCACAAACTTTTTTTCTGTTATATACCCAACTCTTTTTTACCTTTTCTTTTAATACACGATTTTGAAATAACTCAGTACACAAACTTAACAATCTTTTTTTTTTTTTGCACAAGTTGTTGTTTGTTCCGAAAAAATTTGGGGATTTGTACTCTTTGAATAAGGATCATTTGATCGAATTTATGACACATTTTATGATGATGAAGAAGTTGCTAATGACGAAGTCTCAGGTGAGAAGTTCAGCTATTAACAGCTGATTTAAATTTTCCTGACAAAGAGCGTGCTTTAAAACTTCAACGTAATCTTAAGTTTTGTGTAGCAGAGTATCAAAAATTATATTAAGCAACTTGAGAAACCAAAAAAACTGCCGCTATATATATAATAAACTTTGTAACGAAAAAAAAAAAACTCCAACAAACGTCACGTTTATAACAAACTAAATTCTTCATTTGAATCAAAGCCAACAGTTGTGCTAGAAATATCCGATATATCTACTGATGATAGTATTTTTTTTAATCCAGTTCGCGCGCGTAATAAACGTGCACGCTTGTTATCAAGTAGCGATGAATAGTTGTTAGTTAGTATTTTATATTCCTAATTTCAATTTGAATTTTTTATATGTTATATGTGCTTATAGACTAAATTTTCACTGGACATTAATTTTTTTGTAATAAAAATGAATTGTTTCTGTTTTATAAATATGTAACGTGGATTTCATTATTACTTTTTTGCACGGTTTTTTGGGAAAATATTTAGTTTTTTCATCTTGCATGATTTTTTAAAGTTGTAGAAGATGTCTCCACATTTACCATATGGAAACTCGATTTACTCAATTTTTTTTTTTTTGCATTGTTTTCTAAGGAACGTATCTACAATGTAATAAAAGAGTTGGGTGTACATTAATATCGTTGATAAAACAAGTGAAAAATACTTGACTCAAACTCGTACGCGTACGAAATGAATCCAATTCTAATTCGAACTTCGATCGGAACACGTTTCTCCGGACAGGTCTTCCGTTTTCACGTTTCAGTTTATTTTTTTCTTTTTGTTTACCGACAAGCTATAGATAAAAGCATCTATTTTATGACACCTTTAAGTTATCTACGAAGAAGAAATATTCTTTTCAGAACCTGCCTCTGTTTACTTCCAATGTGCTGTAGTCAACAGCACGATTATGAATAAGAAAAATAGATTCTCTTGCCTAGTGGCTTAGATTCGGGTCAATTCAAAACGCCTAAAAACCGCTTTCCATGTTTTAGAACCGAACAATAAAAATAATATGCAAGAAAAAAAGTCAGTTATAAAAGGAGATAGATATACATTAGCTTATCATTTCCCATTTTGGAAAATAAAAAGTTGTAAATAAAATCTGATTAGAATTCTGATATTAATAACTTCATTTTTTAATTGTATTAATTTTAGAAGGTAGTTCTGTGGTTTTATTTTATTTTTTTCCTTAAAATAGTTTTATTTTTGTAATAATTCTTATCATTTATGCTTTGAATCCCCGATAATATAAACACAAAACATACCGGTATTCCTCTAAAACAAGGGTGGACAAACTTTTCCAGAGTACGGGCTACTTCTAATTTTTTCAATGTGTTGCGGTCCACCCAGTGGCGTAGGTGTGGTGATCTAAGAAAAAAAGGTCTGCAATATTTTTATTATAAATGAATAATAAATATGGAATACGTACTTATCTACATAATTACAATAAAATAAACGTACATTTTTAAGACTGCGTTTAAAGCTAAACGCAAGATACAAATATAATAACCACAAATATAACAATATCAAATGATGCGTTTATTACGAAACAATTCAAAATACATTAAAAAATAAAACATTTTTATCTAAAGCTAGTGCTCATAGTTATAGTCAGTAGAAGACAATCTCCATAGTGTGTCAGCCAATCTTGAATATTTCGGTTTATATTTACTAACTGCTAATCTTCAGGCGGTCACCCCAAAATGTCTTGGTGGTTTACCGTTCGACCACGATCGACTTAATGCCCACCCCTGCTCTAAAATGAGTACTATTGAGCCAAATCCTCAAAAAGTGAGATTTCTATAAAATCGGATAATCGAGCTCTAAGGAAACTTATTAGTTCTTCATTACTAGAAGTAAAACTGGTTTCATGAAGAGAAAATCTTAAACAGCGTGACATTCGCGTGAAATTCAGCTGAAGAATTTTTGTAACTGTTGTTTAGAAACATTTCTATAAAAATATATATTTGTGTAAGAACTCAGAATATAGCAAAATTTAAAATATTATCCTACTGATGTGGATTTAATTCAGATTAAAAGTTTCTTCAATCGTTTCTCCATTTAAATTTATTTTAAGAAAGTATATACAAATTTAATAAATTAAATTCCAAAAATTAATAAAATAAATTAAATAACAGATTTTTTTCAAAAACATTTAGAAAATAAACATATATCTCATGATTGATTGATGAGGAATATAGCGTATATAACGAAGTCCATTTTCCTCTTCTCATATGTTCATGTTATTAAAATATGTTTAGCCTTGCTTCTTTTTATTTTTCAAAATAAGGAAGCTGGATTTAAAAAAAAAAAGAATCCATGGTAGTCGAGTGGTCATGGTCACGAACTCGTGGCCGGCATTGCCTTTCAGGAGTCCTGGTGCTACAAAAGACTCTCAATGTAGAGGGCCTGATTCACGTTAAGACTGTTTTCGCCGTATGCACACGAGTGCGAACTTATCGTGGAACACATTTTCAGACTGAAGAAATGCCTCAATTTTTATAAAAAATTGTAACATTGTAACTTATGGATTTTTTAAAAATGTAGTGTTTTTAAAATTTGAAAATATTTCATAAATAATTCGTTTTTCTTTTTAACATGTAAAGGAATAGCTCATTTAGCATTACGGTATAGGAGAAAAAATGCGAAACACATTTTATGAAAGAAAAAATATTTCAAAACTCAAATAAAAACGAGTAGCGTGATAAAATATGTGATTCTCTACCGGATAGTGAGGCCAGAATATAGTATTAATGTTTGAGTACTTTTATATCTGAAAAAATATTCCGAATTTGGGTCCTATTCTTTAACATTAGCCGAAAACAGCCTTAATTCCATCTAGGATCAAAGAGTCCTGACATCGGCGTGGAGTTGATTGATTTTAATTTTCGTCGCACTCTGAAGAAACATGAGGGCTTTTGGCAATGGAGCTCGTAATTTTGAACCATGGTCAAGTGACAAGGACGACAACTAAGCTAAGGCCCCTTCTCCTAACTTCCATACGACACTAACGCGAGGATGTTAGAGCTTCTACATATTTAACGCGCTTTGGCCCTCTCTACATGGTGGGTCCTCAGCAGCACTAGTCTCGAACTCATGACGCGCCAGCTACGAGTCTGTGATCTTGACCACTAAGCCACCGAGGGTCACTGAAAACTCGAAAAATGTCTTATAGCTACTCTTCTCTGTTTATATTTTTTTTTTGGAGAATTGCTTTCAATATATATTTCTTTTTCAATTCCTACTATTAGTTCACACTCTCTATATATTTATCTTGTTCAAATTTTCAATCGTTAATAAAATACATTGTAAAGGGCTCAATTGAGCTGAAATTTTATATACATGATTATTTTGGATGACAGTGCAGTAATTTAATTATAATTAATAAAAATTAATTAATTAAAACTAATTATTCAAAAAATTATAAACACATCCACATTGGCATCATTTTTGGTAACTTGTGTCAAAACTTGAAAAGGTTTTTTTCTTACATTTTAAAGCGCTCATTTGAGCTGAAATTTTCTATACACTATTGTTTTGGGTGACAATACGATAATTTAATTATAATTAATTAAAACTAATTGACTGAAACTAATTATTTAAAGAATTACAGATACAGCCACGTTGACTTCATTTTTAGTGACTTGGGTCAAAACTTATAAAAAGCTTTTTTCTCACGTTTTAAAGCATTCAGTTAGACTGAAATTTTATATACACGATTGTTTTGGACGACAATACAATATTTTAATGATAATTAATAAAAATTAATTGCCACTTAAGGGTGTGATTATGTCATATGTATATACATATTTATATTAATTGTAACAATTTAATAAAAAGTAACTAAAATAAAAATTTTCTTTGTTGATGTAAGTAGGAATGGACTTAAAATTTTTTTTAATATTACTTGTTGTTGAATGTTCTTACTTTATGAATTTATAATAAAGACAATGTGCAGCCGAGAAAATATTTTGAGTCTATTTACGAAATTTTTACATAAATTAGATAAAAAAAACATATAAATCATACAAATCAGTTATCAAAAGAATATTCTTATATTCTTTGCATTGAGAGCAATTTTTAATTTTCCAAAATCGATTTCGTGACTATTTGATATGTATATCCTATATATAATAATATATGTCATAACAGTCTAATTTTATGACACACTTTTTAAACTATATCAAAAAACATTTTTAAAGGCTCTATATCAAGCTTTGTAATTTCATAAGGCAATGGAAAAAGTTTTTTAAGATATTTTATAATTTCAAAAGATATTGAAATCATAGAAAAAAAAAATCTTCTTGAAGTAGTCCTATCATTATAACTTCCAAACCCCGGTTTGGAAAAGGAGAGATCCGACAAATATGAAATTATATCTTCGTTTTGAATTTTCTAAATTTCATTTTAACATTTTGGACATACTTTTTTTTTTTTATTTGAACCCTGAATTTGCCAATTTTTGAAAGGCAACTTATATGCAACATTAGAAGGAATTCGTATAAAATATCGTATTTGTTAATGTGTAATGTACAGACCAAATCCCGAATTTTCTACATTCATGCTTTAAAAAATCATTACCACAACATAGTTAACTCATTTTCAATATGCGCTATATTCACTGGTGTGCGAAAGTTAAACAAACAAACACATCACTTGAACCAATTCAAGTGAAATTTTGCATGAAAATACTTAAAATTATTACTAAAAAGATTATCATAAAAAATTGATGGTACTCGCTCATAATCATTATATATGCTCATTATAATGCGCTCATGCTTATTTTAAAAGTATGATAGTCTAAAAAGAATGTAGCAAGAGGGCCCTTGTGGAGGGTTCAATGTGAGGTATAATTCCCCTCAGCAGTGTAACTCACCACGAATTCTCGTGCTGTTTATGAGATCTTGGTATAATAAATCCCCCACCTCCATCAAAACACAACTCCGGAAGGGCTCTAGAAAAGGAATGGAGAGCTGCAATTCCTCTGCCAAGAGCATGCCTTATGGGATTCAGGTCTGGAGATCTGGATGGTCACACTCTAGATTCCCTCTGAACATTCTCAGTCGAGGATTAATCGACTAGCCAAAACCTCTGGGGACGGCGTTATCTTCCATAAAAAGGAACTGGGGGCCAACTGCCTCTCGAAGAGCCTTATCTTAATCTCTCCCATCCATATACCTCAGAGCAGTTGATATGCCTCCCCGAAAGCCACGCAACTGTGTGTGGTCGTCCAACACATCACACCGATCCAGAATATAACACCACTACCCCATGATATTGGACAGATGGCACAGGGTCTCTAGTTCTCTTCATATGTGAACGTGGATGTCTTAAGGCATGGGCCAACTGGGCCCGGGCCCAGGGCCTCGGCTACAATAGGAACCTCGGCTCGTTCTCGACTCAATCTTAATAAAATCATGATTCGAATAATTTGAACGATCAAATGTTATTCCTAGTCTCCGAAAAACTGGGAATTTCGAATGATATGCCACAACTGGCTATATGTGATGACCGTCGTCCACTTATATGCCTAGGCATACCACCATACACCATCATTACTCATTCAGTCAAATGGCTACAATCGGTCGAACAGGTTTGTGCAGCTGTAAATCATGCACATTTAGTTGTGTTTCGGGTTATTGTCTGTACGAATATTTGGCAACGTATACTATTTTCTGTCTACTATTAAGGGTCATTGATGGGACCTACATTTGTGTAGGGCCCAGATTAAAAATCAGTATTTAGACAGTCTCGACTCATTAGTGAAGAGAACACAGGCCCATATATTGCTCTTGTGTCTAAGGATTATGTTGTTCTTATTATGTTAGGTGGATTCGATCTGCTATGAACTGAAGGGAATGGGATGCTGACCATTGACCTTCTTATATAACGCCATGCCTCATTAAGCCTTTGGTAAACTGTAAACTTCGAAATTGAGGTAGCAGAAGTGGTGGAAAACTCATTTCTTAGTTGAGTAAGCTTAATGATTTCCTATCCATTATACGTGTCATTTCATCACAACTCTGGTTTTGTTTAGTTATATTTTTAATGTCCTCTTAAGGACCTACGAAGCTATTCTTGGTCTTTTTCGCTTTATTTTTGCCACGAATGGAGTAAAGTAGAACAATACAACTAATGAAAACAACTGAATCATTCTCTTTTGAACCGTAAAATGTTTGTTTAAACTATTTATGCCCAGAATAGCCCAAACGCCAATTTGGAATCAACAAAATCTTTCATCCTGAAGGGTCCTCTATCACAGGTTCAACAGCTATTAATAAAAGTTCAATGGTGTGATCCAGTAGTGATTTTGAGGTAGCATGAGCCAAGTTTCGATAATTTATATATCTTTTAGGTAGCAAAGTTTTTAGTCTTTTTTATTAACTTTTCATTAAACTTTTATTAATTTAATTAAACTTTTATAAGATGGAAATTTACCAGACTTTTTATATTAATATTAAATAAAAACGAGATTTTTAAGCGTTTATCAGAATAGAATTCATATCATCATATCGGCTCATTATTTATTAAATATAATGGCTCCAATGACCGTGATTTTGAATAAACTGTTATATGTTTTCCTGATACTTTTTGATTTCTTTTATTAGTTTTGAGGCTTAAGGCCACCTTCATTCATTAATTCTGTTTGAATGGTATAATTCTATTCCGATACTGTTGCTGAATCTCTTGAAGTATCAGTTTCTAAGAGTTTTATATGTTCTATCAGGGGCGTAGCTACCGCCGTATCAGCCGTATCAACGATACGGAGCCCCCAAGCTACAGGGGCCCCACCATATGTATGTCCAAAACACAGTAAAATGTTATCATTACTCCCCATTAACAAAAATCCCGTTTTCAAAAAAGGGCCCCCAATGAATTTTGATACAGGTTGCCAGTGGTTAAGCTATAGCAAATAATAAAGAGTAGAATTTTTTTTAATATGGGACGAATACTTTATTGATATTCATGAAATAATCAGGTCAGCGGAAAACTATCTATTCCCAAGCACAAAATTACAGTTATTATTGTTAAGAAGATAGCGTTTATATATTTTTTGATATTAAAAATAGTTTCCCTGAAAACTAAGAACTATATCACTTAACTCGACTGTCTAGAAATTTTTGAATAAAATAAAAAACAAAAAATTTTAATTTTAAAAAAAAATGGTAAGAAAAAATTATACGTTGAGATTCCATTTATATTAATACATCATGAATACTAACATAGTTATATCATAATGTTATAAATATTTATGAATATCGTAAATCACACAATGGTAATTAATTCTTCAAATCGAGAACTTAAAACTTTTTAATAATTCTAAAAAAATGAAGATATTAATTATATTTTTTAGTCTCATAAAGAATTGAATTATTATATGCATCCTGTGCAAAATTATATATATACACACAGCTAAGTAAAACTGAGTTTATATAGTATTGATTGCTCAATTATTTTAGCCATTCAGTTTATTTGCAGTTTTTTTTTTTTTTTGCTAAAAAGTGAAAGGTTTCATTTAAGCTAAGTAAAATATCCTTATACACATTTTCTAATCATATATAGCGGGTTATATTCATTATCGTAGATAAAAAAATTTCTTTAACATTAAAATCTAAATATAATTAATCTAAATAATCTAAATAAGAAATTATTAAAAGAAGTTATTTCTTTATTATCTGTGCTAAATAATCTGCAGAAATTCAATGTAATTAGAGAGAATTATATAAAATTTTAAAAATGACAATATCAGTTATTTTTAACTTTTTGCTAGTTTTTCTGCCTTCTATGAGATCAACTTAAAAATATTATAAATTTCATAAAGTTTTGATTTTATTATATATTTTTCTATAAGCCTCATATATATAAAATAAAAATATTTACAATGATAAGTAAAAAATACCTAATGTTAAATTAAGCTCATAACATTTACAATAGAACGTCGAACACATTAAATATTTACACTGCTTCTTAAAATTATTTTACGAAGTGGTAAGGCAGCACCACAATGAACTTTCTTCTTATTTCAATCACTTTTTTTTCAGTCGCATGTTTTTTTTTTTAGCATTAAATATCTCCCACTAAAATTTCCCATAAACTTTCACCAAATGAGGCGTCCTTTTTTGCGAAAACATTTAAGATCCCATTAATCACAAAAGGGGATCACTGAACCTTCCTGTCCATTGCTTATACGCGATGTCCAGTCTAAATTTTGCCGTGTGAAAATTTCTTGCAAGGAAGCTAATTTTTTTTTAATTACACCCTCCCATTGCTCCTTCAAGCATACGATGCCCAGCCATCCAATAAATAAAAGGTCATCAAAAAATAGTCTATAGTTGTTTTCGTTCTCAATTTTATTATTTTAACTGATAAAAATATCTTGCTTTTTATTTAAAAAAATAGGGCTTTGAATCTTTTAACTATAGTTTGGGGGAAAAAACGATGTGACAAATACATTTGCAAATTATGCTTTGTTGAATTGTAGTATCATTTAAATAAAATATGTAGAGTATTACGCTAATAAATGTGTTAGATATTTTTGAAATCATACACACACACGAAGTTCTGAATTAAATGATAGATTATTGTGCTACTTAGGTTATGTTTTTAAATATATATGCATGATTTCACACACACACATCGGTAATTTAGCAGAATAAAGTTCCCACTGTCCAAAATTTCCTTGAAACAGGCAACTAATTCTTCATACAGCATCGTCAGTGCTTACTCGTAATTTGGTGATGATGATTGAATATTAACGTCGCACTGTTCAGCTACACGAGGGCTTTTGGCGACGGACCACGTAATTTTGAACCATGGTCAAGTGACGTGGACGACACCTGAGCTGGCACCCCCCTCTCCTAACTACCACACCAACGGGAGGACGTTTCAGCTCTCGACAGATTTAACGGGCATCGCTGCCCTACATGGCGGGTCTTTAGTGGTACTGGGCTCGAACTCGTGATAAGGCAAGCCACGATCCGATACCTATACCACTCGGCTACCGCGGCCACTACTCGTAATTTGGACACTGATCACTAAATTTTGTATACTGTTTGCACAATTATGTTGAAACATTAGCTTTTTCCAAGTTATTGTCGAATTTGTAACTGCATGATTTGATTATAGTAGTGTAAAACTGATCGACTCCAATTTTTGGTCTTTTGGTGCAATAATTGAGCTACGAAAAGAGTTCTGTGTTAATTTTTTTAAGTTTTCATCTCCTTTGAATCTAGCTGTGGTTGTTGTTTTGATTAACACTAACAACACTAAATGTTAGTTACTGATTTATTGTTATTACCTTATGAATGAGATTATTATTGAATGTTAGAGTTAACTTTGTATTAAAATTAGTTAAAACACAGAAACATGTAATATGCTTTGTTCCATTAAGTACAATATCATGTGCTACTTTCTATAAACCCAAACTCAGTGGCGCAGCAGCCCATGGGGGCCAGGGCCTACTGTGCCCATCCCAGTATACGTGACAATTGGGTGCTGAGGTGCATGAGCAGATGTCCCGATCAGGTGCTCAATCTGAAGAGAGACCCCCAGTGTTTAAGTCCCCAAGCAAGCTTGGTACTCATTTATCGACCCACTGCAGTAGGGATGCAAGGTTGAGTCGATCTTGCCCAGCCCGGAAATAGAGCCCGGACCTGTGGTGTGGAAATGCGATACACTATCACTCTACCACTGGACCTTGCTACTTTCTATACCAATGTGTTTGTATCGTTTGGATGAATACAATTTTTACATTTCGTATTAACTGTGTGACTTTTTTTTTATTTTTGATGATTTGAATGACTTATGTGTGGAATAATATTTGTCAGAGAAAGATATTTCTTCTCTTTCTTTAGACACCACTTCACTTGCTTTGCTATTTTTAATTTTTGACATGTTGGTTGCTAATAAAGGCGCAATTCGCGGTTATATTAACTGTAACAATTTACACGGTTGGCAAGATAGTCACACCGAAGAAAGGTTAAGCTTCATTTTTGCCAGCGTGTTAAGTACTCATTGGCTGAACAGAAGACGTTTGTCGGTTGATTGATTGTTCGCACATCGAATCAAAACAAGGGTGATTAGAAATGGACCCCGTAATTTTTTTCATCACGTTCAAATAACGAGGATGACATCAGGACGCTCTTCAGAAATTCTGATAAAGGACTGAAGGCACTTTGAAACATGGTCTATATCAGTGGTCTTCAAACTCTTTCAACTCACGGAACCCCTAGAACTCGAAGTTGTTTTCATGGAACCCCTAGAACTAGAAAGTGTTTTCGTGGAACCCCTTTCTACACACATACTTACAAGAATATATGTCAGAATAATATTTAAAGTAGATCATCATGTAGGTACTTTATGAAAAGGCAATTAAAAGAAGCATTGCATTTATTATTAAAGTCTAATCTAATTTTTTAATACAACTTACTTATTAACAATATTAATTTGTGATCCAAGTGTCACCTACCCATGCTTTATATTTAGTAACTGGGATATGTGCTTGCTTTTTTTCACACAAATTGTCGAATTGTTTATTGAAATTATCTGTAGTCACATTTTATATTCTGTGTTTGATTTGTTTTTATGCTTTGTTTTTGTAGTCACTCACGTTGAGAAATATATTTCATTTAAACACAATGCTCTGAAGGTCATTAAAATGTTTATAGTTATGTAAGAAATACTGTGTGTTTTTCATGAATTTGCAACATTAAATTTAGGAGCTGTTCTTGCTTAAATTTAGATTTTAACATCGAATATGTTGATAAGTTATTTCCTCTCCTTCATTATAGGTATTTTTTCCACAATTGCAAAATGGTGCATTTTCCATCAGAAAATTCTTTAGTTATGCAAGACACCATGTTAATTAACGAGTATAAAATTATCTCGTGGAACACAAGATAGTAAACAATAGAATATTCACAATTTAGTAGGAAGCATATATATAAAGTAAAACATTTTAATATTTTTTATTATATTATAAAAAGTGATGAGAAATAAAGTTTATTATACACTGGTGTGCAAAACTTAAGCAACAATGTAAAAATTTAGCAGATAGCCATGAAATTGAAAAAAAGGAGGTCTGGAGATCAGTAGAGGGAACACGTAAGTCAGTAGAAACGTCATGCGTATGCAAATATCAGGAACAAAACGTCAGAAGCGATGTGAGCGTACGCAAAACGCGTGATGTCGGCGCGCGCTGCTAAACAGTAGAATAAAATGAAGGACGGAGACGC
>BMAV01018219.1:117318-154383 GCA_019973955.1 Trichonephila inaurata madagascariensis
AATGTCCTTAAAACAATTTTATACATGTATTGTAATCTAAGTGACACTAAATATCATGAAAATTATCCATTTATGCGCTTTTTTAAAATCATGGTTCCGAACTTAGTCGGATACCTTAAAACAGAATGAATTATTATTATTGGTTTCATTATTTTTCGCGTATACAGACATAGGTAATATAATAATGTTTATATAATATAATAATGCAATGATCAAATAATGTTTAAAATGTTACAGTTACCATTTTCTCGAAGATTACGGTGTTCCTTTTGAATTGATCTTTCGTTACTCATTGTTGAAATTTGATTGCGCTGTCATTCGCAATTACATCATTATACATTGCTCTCTTTATCTTAACCGTCCAGAACAGGCAAATACATTGTAGATATTATATGAATATATATACATTCATATAATTCATATAATTCATTATATATATATAATTATTTTCCCTCAAATAAATTTAAAAATTAAAAAACTTTAAAAACCTGATATTTAAATTTTTTTTAAAAAAAGAGTCGACGGTCCGCAACTTACGTACTGCCGTGCCGCGTGTTGTACACCCTTGTATTGATGAATTATTTTTACATTTTGGCGAAAACTTCATAATTCCCTTTAAACTTAAAAAAATCTTACATTCATCAACTTAGAATAATTTATACTAAACCGCAATTCGTCTACATAAGTAATATTATCATGCCATAATTTTTTGAGCAATATAATAAAAAGTTATTATTATATTTTATACCTTTGATTATTTTTTCCAAAACATATATTGATGAGCAAAGGCCCTAAATTAATAAAACAAAGTCTTAAATGCACAGTTATTACATTCAATATTCAGTGATTAGTTCATCGGTTTTTTTTTTGTTTGTTTGTTTGTTTGTTTTTACATATATGAGCCCATTTTTCTCCGAAATGACTACGCAGCTCTGTTCAATAATTAACTAAGGTATCCGACTACGTTCGGAAACGTGATTTTAAAATGTGCATAAATGGATAATTTTCATGATATTTAGTGTCACTTAGATTAGAATGCAAGTATAAAATTGTTTTAAGGATATTTTGACAAAAAAAATTATTGAAATACAATATTTCGGTAAAAAATTAACTTAGAATAACCTTTTTTCAAAATTTTCTCCTTTTGTGAAAAAGGCTTCTATTATAATACTATTTTGACTGTATATAGCTCAGACCTTCGTACCGAGGCTCAACTATAATTTTTGAAAAAAATTCAAATTGTTTTCAGAGTTACAAACAATTGAAATAATTATTGGCGTTTTTTTCTTAAAATTTCTCTCCTCCGTTGTCATAAAACATGGATAAACCCACTTCTAAGTTATATATTTCAAAAATTGTAGTTGAGCCTCTGTACAAAGGTCTGAGCTATATACAGGCAAAATATTATTAGAATAGAAGCATTTTACGCAAAAGGAAAATATTTTGAAAATGGGTCATTCTATGTTCATTTCTTGTCAAAATATTGCTCTTAAATAATTTTTTATTGTAATACTATTCTTAAAATAATTTTATATACATTTTCTCATCTAAGTGAAACTAAATATCATAAATATTATCCATTTATACGCTTTTGAAAAATCACGGTTCCGAACGTAGTCGGATACCTTAAGCATTTTGTGTAGCTGATAAGTATTTTTTATTAAAAATAATAAATAAATTTCAATACAAAGTTTCATTGTGTAGTATGCGAAAAAATACACAAATCAAACTGCTATACTACAGCTATAATAAAGTTTCATATCACTTTTAAGTAAATGTTAAGATGCAACTAAAAAAGTTGCTTTTTTTATGTTTTAAACTCCAATAATTCCATTTACGCGTAGACTATTTAATATATAAATGCATTTTTAATGAGACTGCCATGGGATTTCATACCAGATGGGGGAAAAATAAATAAACCATGTCTCCCGTACATTCATTCATTACAAATATTTTACGGATTATGAATTTCGAATTTGGTATTCAAAGTCATTAAAAAGAAAAATTTATCTATATTTTCCAAAATCAGTAAAAAAAATTCGCGCGGTATTACAAACAAACTTAGAATGGAGGCTTATTTCTGAATCTCGTAGTTTTGAATAATTATAAGAAATTCAAATTAAGATACCCGACTACGTTCGGAACCGTGATTTTAAATAAGCGCATAAATGGATAATTTTCATGATATTTCCTGTCACTTAGATTAGAATACATGCATAAAATTGTTTTAAGGACATTATGACAAAAAAAATTATTTAAATACAATATTTTGGCAAAAAATTAACTTAGAATAACCTTTCTTCAAAACATTCTCCTTTTATAAAAAATGCTTATATAATAATAATATTTTGTTTTTGTGCTTATATAAAGTAAAGACTTCTCCAGAGAGTCTGAACTAGGATTTTTGAAAAATTCACGTTATTTTCAGAGTTACCACCCATTAAAATAATTATCGGCGTTTTTTTCTTAACAATTTTCCCCTCTGTTGTAGTAAAATATGGACAAATCCACTTCTAAGTTATATATTTCAAAAACTTTAGTTCAGCCTCTGTACAAAGGTCTGAGCTATATACAGTCAAAATATTATTATAATAGATGTATTTTTCATAAAAGGAGAATGTTTTGAAAATGGGTCATTCTATGTTCATTTTTTGTCAAAATATTGTACTTAAATAATTTTTTATTGTAATAATATTCATAAAACAATTTTCTATACGTTTTCTAATTTAAGTGACACTAAATATGATAAATATTATCCATTTATACACTTTTGCAAAATCACGGTTCCGAACGGAGTCGGATACCTTAAGATTAGGATTAAAATATTAATGATATTATGTAGGGCCATACCATTATGGTAATATCATATAAACTTTCATTGTTCTTTACCCGAACAATGTTGCCTTTACTTTCTTACTTATGTGCTTCGTGATATTTACGTAACAATATACATACATAATTTTTAATGGGCTTTACTGGAAAGAGAGAAATGCTTTAAATACTAAAAATTAAAATAGGTAGCTGAGAAATATTAGAAATAATAAAACGATTAGAGGTTTTTCAGTATTGTTGTTGTGAGGGATTTTTTTAATACAATTCATTATGTATATGTGCTCATAAAATATAAGGAATTTTTTAAAACAAAATTATTTATTACTCAAGAAATTTTTTATAATCAAGGAATTTTAAACCCAGTAAGTAGCAAGAATGTAATTCATTGTTGAGCTAAAAATTGATTCTTTACGTTTATAATTAAAACTATTTTAGCTAGATTACATATCAATAACTTTAAAAATACTTGTAATAATTTTTTCAGCTCAAATTCGGTATAGTATATATATATAGAGAGAGAGAGAGGTGGAGTACATCTTATAATTATATTTTCGTTTTCAGATTCGCGATCAAAAAAGTTTGGAGATCACTGATGTTAGGTATCCGACAACGTTCGGAACCGTGATTTTAAATACGCGCATAAACGGATAATTTTCATGATATTTAGTGTCATTTAGATTAAAATACATATATAGAATTTTTTTAAGGATAATATGACAAAAAAAATTTATTTAAATACAATATTTTGGCAAAAAATTAACTTAAAATAAGCTTTTTTTTCAAAATGTTCTCCTTTTATAAAAAAATGCTTCTATAATAATAATATAGACTTCTCCAGAGAGTCTGAACTAGGATTTTTGAAAAATTCACATTATTTTCAGAGTTACCACCAATTAAAATAATTATCGGCGTTTTTTTCTTAAAATTTCTCCCATCTGTTGTAGTAAAACATGGATAAATCCACTTCAAAGTTATATATTTCAAAAATTCTAGTTCAGCTTCTGTACAGAGGTCTGAGCTATATACAGGGAAAATATTATAATAGAAGTAATTTTCACAAAAGGAGAATATTTTGAAAAGGGGTCATTCTATGTTCATTTTTTATCAAAATATTGTACTTAAATAATTTTTTATTGAAATACTATTCTTAAAACAATTTTATATACGTTTTCTAATCTAAGTGACACTAAATACCATAAATATTATCCAATTATACGCTTTTGAAAAATCACGGTTCCGAACGTAGTCGGATACCTTAAAGCATATTGAAAGTGAATGAATGTGACTTCGAAGATAAACTATACATTATAACATTGCAGTATTAAATGTGACTCTAAACATGCAAATAACACTTTCTAAGAAATTTCAACTATTCCAACTTTTTTCAATCAACAGGAAATAATCCACCTTTTTATGAAAAATTTTGGTTAATTTTTAGTTGGAATCTTAATATGGATTTAATAGTGAAAAATTATTATATAATATAACAAGGGATAAATCTATATATACTTTACAAAATCTAATAGTTTCTACATTCCTTTTAGCTAACATATCTAAACATTCTTCTTGTATACTGTTGTGAAAAGAAAAAAATCCGGAAAAATGGGGGGGGGGGGGTATACAAAAGGTCCGAAGTCTGAGTCAAAAATCGAATAAAATTTGCACTCTGAAGGAAAAATATCGCAAAAAATAAGAAAATAAAATAATATATTTAGTATCTAAAGCTTCTTGTGTAGCCATTGGTAGAATATTGTACTAATCATCATCAGGCCTACGACATATGTTTGTGTACCACACACGTCAAATTTTATTTTCCTGAATACAAAAATAAATATTTTGTATTAATTGCTAATTTATTTGTATCTTGATAAATAATGCATCTTTATAATAATTCAAAAGCAAGTGAATCCATATAAATGTAGTCATGTCTTAATCCATCCATATACATGTTTCATATCTTAGTTTAATTCAAATGTTTTACTGTTTAATGCTTTTCAATACAAAGACATAAATATTTTTATTTAACCTGCAAAAATAAAATTATTAGACGTTACACTGGATTTTTATTTAATTTAGAAAATTTAGAACATGTAAGTGATATATTAAAAAGACCTATGTTGCAAATCTACTTTAAGACTTATAAAAGTCAGATATTACAGTTAATTAAAATAATCAGCTCATATTCCATTCGAAGAAAATTCCGAGAATGATAAAGAAATTCCTGAGATGTAAGAAAGAGTTGCAAAAGAGATAGTTGCTTATTGATAAGAAAAGTAAAAGCCTTTGTATCTAAAATTGAAGTCTTATTTTCTTAAAAATCATTACAGCGCCATCTATCGCCAAAACTAGAAAGTATCGTTTTTATTTTGTGTATTTGTTATCTACAATTTTACATAGCTATTATCAAAAATCCTAATCCTACTTCAAAACATGTATTCAAATAAAAATACATCCAGTTTTCTGGTAAATTCTTGGCGTTGTAATACATATATCTGTTGTTGTTTTTTATATTGTATCCTTAAAATTTAGAAACTACAAATGCGATTTATTTTTATTCAATGCGTATAGTTTTTTGGAAGTCATAACGTATTTAAGCATTGTTTTTCCATAACAATGTATGATTGCAAAAGATACGATTTCGAAACATCAGTATTTAAATTTTCATTGAAGAAAATTTCTCTAAATTTTGCATACAAAATAATGTGTATAATGTAAAATATTGCAACAAAATATTCTATTACTAGGGTAATATTTTATAAATCAGGTATGAATATTCTTACCGAACCAATTATAGCTGTAGATTTTTTTTAATTCTGCCTAAACTTTTATATTATATTCAAAACAGAGAAATTTATTATTATACAAATAGAATAAAAGATCTTGTACCTATCCTAATTTAAATTTAAACTAACTCCCTTCTTTTTCGAACTTCTTTTTTCCATAAAAAAAAATCCTGCATTGACTGGAAAAAATCGTATACGTAAACATGCGAATAAAAAAGTTTATATATTAGTAACAAAATTATATTTAAAAATTTATCTTTGTTAAAACCAGCTCTTTCTGTGGTTTAAAAGGCGATGTCCTAAGAAAAATTGTTACTCTGAAATTTCCCGATACGATGTTTTTAGATACTCTACTAACTTAGACACCTTAAAATATCTAAATATCTTTTTAATTAGAAATTACTCTTAAGCGCAGTTTGTCTTCATTTATTATAAATGGGGATTTCTTCATAGCTTTAAAGACTAATCTTAAGGGTTTTTGTCGTACTAATTTTCATACAAGATCGAAGATCATGTTGTAGATCTTTAAAAACAGAGAATTTTTTTTTTATTCGAATAAATTAAATATATATATATCTAATGATTTTGATAAATTACTTGTAAAACAAAAACAAAAATGTTTAATGATACCTGAGAAAAGGCAAAAGGATTAAAAATACATTTTGAACGTCGAAAAAGAAATATTGAAAGTTATATTCCGGGACATTTTATTTTACGAATTAGCGTAGTAAAATCTATAAGCATGAATTACAAATCTTACTATCTATAAGATCTATGAGCACTTGTGTGTATATAATATCCTTACATATTCCTTATCCTTAATTACTTATTTAACAGTGCAAAATATTAAAGGGTAAAGAGATGAGCAAAATACAGCTGAGAGTATATACATATATATATATATATATATGCTTCAAAAAAGTAAATTAGAATGAAGTCCTATCCAATTAGACGCAAATGGAAGACTTTTAATTGAATGCAAACAACTTATCAATTGCATCTGAAAAATGTGATGTGATTTTTTCAACCTAATTAAACAAACACCACAAATGGGATTCCCCTTTTTATTATAATGCTATTGTGTAATTAAGGCTCTTAGGAATCTCTTTATCTCCTTCTGAAACAATGGAAGAACATTTTTTGAAGCAAACCTGTTCTATTTTGAATGAAATTAATTCTCCAAAAGATTATTACATTTTTATGATCCAGAAAAAGCGGTAAAAGTTCATAAAAAGAGATAATTAGCTCATTAAATTAAAATAATAGAAATAAAAAAATTAGTCGCTATATTGTTACACAAAAAGAAATACTTGAAAACGAAAACAGTAAATTACTTCACGATAAACTCAAAATTACTGATGTTTTTTCGTATTTCATTGTCCTATCGATTATCTGCTTTCACTGGTTAAAAATCAAGGCCTTGAAAAAAATAATCGGAAGTTTTTGAACAAATTTTGTGCGTGACAAATCAAAAAAATTATTCTAATAATTGCTATCATTCACAGTTTGAGTAATATATTATAAGTCACTGCATGCGTAAAATGTTATATCACGCTTAAAACTGTGTAAATATGTGTACTGTTTTTTTTTTTTTTTAGCGTTTTTAACATATTGGTTGAGCATTTTAATTGAACAATTGCGCATACACTTAGAAAAATGGCATTTTCACCTTTATATGAGGAAGAAGGTTTGAAATCAACTTTATTTCATTTTATTAAATTTAATTTTTAATTATACGTTTAATTTTTCATCATATACTAAATTATTTTTGTTAATGAAAAAATTTCGTTTACTTTGTGCTTTTACCAAGACATATTTCTGTTAGTTTCTGCTTCAATGTCTTCTCTTATATTGAAATCTAATATTTGAATTCTAGAATTGCCTTTAAAATTATATCAATGTACAGAAAATCAGAGAAAATCCCTCAGAAATAATTTTTTTTCTGTATAAAAGGAAAGTAATTATATCTTCGAGATTCATTTAAAAGTAGTTGATTAAAAATAATAACATTCCATGTATTATCATGTACTTATATCTTAAACACACGAAAAAATCTGATAAAAACGTTATCATGATTTAAAATAATCGATGATTTATCATTGATGACGATTCAACCGAAAGCAAATCCTTGATAACAAATTTCGCATCTAAATTTTAGAATTATAGGAGTTTAAAAGAACATAAATCATTTGAAATTTAAAAGAATACCTTTTTTTATCTCGGTTTAAACAATAAAGGGCAACAAAAAAAAAAGAATTTTTTAAGGGAAATTTCTCCAGCAATACGAGTATAACCAGGTGACAACTAAATAATGTCTTCATTATTACAATTAATGAGAATAAATTCTGAGGAGCAGCATCTAAAAATCTAAAATAATTTTCACATTTCGGGATTTCTGCGCATATAAGAAACGCCACCGCAATACAATAGCAAACTTTTAGGCTTAGGACTAAGATTACAGCGTTAAACACTGTTTCATGGCGCCAACATTTTCTTTATTTGCTTGTATTACTGGTCTGAAATACGAAGAAAAAATGCCGAAACTTTTTGTAAAAACAAAATAATTTCTTAAAATATAAACCCCATTATGCTATAGTATAAAACGGTTTTTCCTTACTTAGAAGTATATAAGAAATATAAAAAAAAACTCAAATTAAGTTGAAAAATATAATCATTAATAACCTAAAACAGCAGAGAAACAGTACACTAACTTAGCAGTAAAAAACTATAAGCAATACTAGCAGCAGTAAAAAACTATTGCAGGGTAATATTGCTCATAAAAATACTACAAAAAACCCACTGTAAACTGTATTTAGAAAAAATAAAAACCATATAATTTATTCATTTTAATTTTTGAGAAAAGAAGTGTGTAATCTAAATATATATAAGACTTTCTAATTTCGAAAAATATCTGAAAGATTAACTATTTAAAAGTTGAATAGTTAATAGAAAATATACAGGATGTAACTGAAGAAAAACATATATCAAGTTTGTAGCATAAAGATGTATAGGAAAAACTTATATCAAACCAATAACACTAAACTTATTACAAATGTATGCATAAAGAAAATGAATAGAAAAGTCATATTCCAAACAGTATCATAATTTTTTTAACAGTAATATTTTTTAATTCTTTTTATTAGCTAAATAATTGTTGCGCTGTAAATAATTAAGAATAATATTCCTGTGAATACATATATAAATAATGCTATTACAGAAAAGAAATTTAAATAGTTTTATAATTAAATCTTCCCATTTATCAAAATTATTAAATGTATGATCCATAATATGTAAGTTGTATCAAGGTACTCTGAAGTAAGTAGATTATTGTTAGTTTTCATAAGGTATAAGTGTTTAAGAAAAAATTATTATTAGGTATATACACCGTATTTTGGCCGAAAATTATTAAATTGTCATTTTTTCTATAGATAAAAATCATGATTGAGAATGTAATGTTTATCCTAAAAATGTAAATATATAAATAAGTCAAACTATTGCTTGCAGGTCCCCTTTGAGGTAGATCTTTAATATGTGAAATAATTAAAATTAATATAATTTTCCAGAAGAACTAAACTAATAAAAATGCTAAATTTGTGTAACTTTGACACTATTTAGATCACAATTATCATAATTTAATTATAGAGCCTTAATGTCACGATAATATCTATTGAGTTAAATTGATCCTCAAAACTATATATATAAAATATATTTTATCTTTAAATAATTAATGAAATCTTTGCGATTTTAATGATAGTTTTATCACTGAAATTACTGTTTTTTTACAAAATAGATTGTAACAATTTACCAGAAGTAGTAATGCATTTAAAAATATTAGTTAGAGTGCAAAATTTAATTAGATTCTTTCGAATTTTAGGAGTTAAAAAGTATGTGGAAACTTAGATTCTCTGGTAGATATGTGCCTAATTTTTTTTATAAAAAGCCGAAATACGATTTCTCTATTTCACAACGCAGATTTATGAAAGAAATTATTGTTCTGAAAAAACATAATTCTTATGAAACATAATTCTATAATAGTATTTACGTACATAAATGATAGATATGTCTTGCCTTACGCAAAGCAGGGGTTTTTTTTCGATGGACAATTCTACTCAATATTCGTAAATTCATTTAAAAATAATATTGAAGTATTTATCAATTTAAATATATAGCAACTGAATGTTAAGTAAGGGAAAAAATAACAGTAGTTTTAAAATAAAAACTAAATATTGCAAATAGAAGCATGAAGGAAATACATGAGAATTGCAAAAGAATAAAAATCCAAAATGTGTAAATTTTCTGATAACGTCCAGCTTCTTAACCTTTTTAACCTTCTGGCCTTTCCCAGGAAAAGACTAGTTGTACAACAGACAGAATAGGTTAATGCTTTATATATTAAAGTTTGAGTCATCGGTTCGGACAGAATTTATTAATTCTTGCTTTTATTAAAGTTATCTGACACCAAAGAAGCAATAAAATATTAGCTGAGCTGTGTTATCCCTTCTGAAAATAAGCGCTTACTTTGGCGGTGTCAGACAAGCTACGTCACCCCAAACATCAAATATTTATTTATAAGCACTTTTTTTAAGTCTGTTTTTGTTTATTAAGACATTTGAAACCCAAAAAAATCAGTATGCGTAGAAATCGATTTTTTATTCGAGATCAGGACAATTTCTTTCAAGTAAAAAAAGACCGGGGCCCAGTTGGCCCATGCCTTAAAACGTCCCTGTATGCTCGTATTCAAACTGACACCTCACTAAAACGGGTTGAAAGCTAACATTTAAATATTTCGAAAAATTTTAATAAGTTCTTTAAATAACTTTTAATAAATAATATATAATTTTAATTGGAAACCTTAAAATATACGTATTTATAGTAAAAAGGTTTTTAAGATATTTCCATTCGTTCTTTTTAACTTTTTAATCTTAAAATTTCTATGTTTGCACTTGAAGCACAGATTCAGGTTCAAATTTAATTACATTCAACACATTCGTTCAGCATCAAAATTATACTTATTATAAATTCAAAAATACATTATGCCTTTCTCGTCAAGAAACTAATAAAAATTTAGCACATTCAACTTCTTGTTATCGTTTCAAACTGCTTACTCAGTAATCAAGTCTCAATATCAATTCAACCACTGTAGCAGATGCTCACATTCATAAAAATTGCAAGTAAGCAAAGTTGTGTGTTATCTAGAGTTTCACATATTCATCAAAGATCAATCTTGAGCAAGCTTTATTTAGTGTGCTCACAGCTAAAAAGAAAAGGAGAAAATTTCTGATTCCTAAACATTTATATATATGCAGTCTTCTTTTAATCAGACTGGGTTTTGAGAAATTTCGGAACTTAATGACAAAAAAAGGGAAAAAAAGAAAATTGATGACAAATAAAACAACAAGTGAAGAATTTAAAGAAAAGGAGAATTATAACTTCAATTTTATCAAGTAATTTGTTTTTAATCCAGTACTTTTGTTTGATTCTTCAAAGTTCTTAACTGTTCAAAGTTTAGTTCTTCAAAGAATTCAATTTTTATTACCTTTTATATATGTTACCGTTAAAGTGTGAAACCCGTTATTTCATAGAATAACTAGGTATTTCATGAAATGACAAGTCTGTTAAAATATTTAAAATTATTGAATTCTACGATTTAACTAGGTATTCTATAGAATAAAACGATTATTTAATCGTTAAAGTAAAAATACGGCACTCGAAAGTTGTTGGAACCTATTAGGAACAAGAGATGGCTGAATAAAACAATTGTACTTGTTCTTGAAAATTAATTTTCCATTGACGAAGTTCCGAATGTTGACGCAACGCTTCGATCTGTCGCAACAGCTCAAAGTTGCGGCACTGGACAAGGATTTACCAATTGCTCGTGTAAAAAAATGTGTAATAGTAATAAGTAGTGCTTGTTTCAAAAATAATATGTATAATGTAATTCACATCACAGCAATCCTTGCTCTAATAAATAAGAAAAAGTAAAAAAAAAAAAAAAGTATTTTATAAAAAAAAAATTTTAATTAATATTCTCTTATTTTTTTGTTTGAAAAAATTTACACATAATATTTTTAAGAAACAAGAGTTTTTCTTCCAAGCATGTATTTTTTTGATAATATTTAAATATTACTATTTCTGCAACATGTTCTTTACTTTTTTTTTCGCTTACTGTTTAATTAATGTTAGCAATATGAACAATAACAGATTATATTATCTGCTTTTCCTTATTATTTTTCAATTAATCACACATCCGCAATATATAGGGATAAAATGTATTTTTTTTTTGAGATCTTTTATTTATATTTCTAATCAATTAATTTACAAATTAACTTTGAGTTTATTTTTCCACTTTAACGGTCAATCATTAGTTATTTCATAAAATAACTAGGTAAAGTATGAATTTTTCTTCATTGATTATATACTTTAATTGAATAGAGTCTAGTTATTTCATGAAATACCTATAGTTATTCTATGAAATAACTGAATTATACATTTTAACTGTAACACAAAGGAAAGAAGTAATACAGAGACGTAACAGATAGGCTCGACTAGGGGTAGCGAACCTTTATGGATTAACGTGGTGTTTCTTCTAAAGAAATGTTTAATGAGGTATAGACGTGCCGTCAAATAATTTTGACTTGTGATTATTGGGAAAATAATAAAACTAAATACTAACAACTCAAAAATCTTTAATTATTACGAAAAAATACATTTTGACCTGTGCAATAGTAAATGTTTTAGTTATACGCAGCATAGGAAGATGAAAATATGGTTAAAATAGCATGAGTAAGCTTCTTCAAACAGTTAAATTTGTCTGGAGTTGAATTCTATGTTTCCAAAATTTCGTTACTGGCATCTTTACTAATATTGCTTGTTAATCTTTCAGTTTCAATCAATTCCAACTTTTCCTTATTTCAATAAATTTTTGAATCCATATTGAACTAGACTGTAAATCAATAAGTTGCATTTCAAATTCTTCAATTTTCAACCAATCGAACTGGGACAAGTTCAGTTTATCGAATGAAGTCACATCAGGGTACATAACGAACTTGAGCGCGTTTCCGATAATTCTTTGAACTGAGAAAATCTTGATGAAAATTTCTTGATTGAAGAATAATAACAGAAATAAATTCTTCAATAACTTTTTTTCGTCTGTTTTCTTATGTACATATAAATCTTTGATATTTTTTTTTTCAATTTTGGGAAGTACTTCTAGTTTCTTGTAATAATATCGTTTCTGAAAACATGCAGTTTAACGTCAAAAGCGTGAATGAGATCCCCCATGACGATAATTGTTTTATTTGTGCCTTGAAGCTTTAAGTTCAAATTATTTATATGTTGGAAAATGTCTGGCATATATGTTTGAAAGCCACATAACACCCAACAAGTATGAGAATTGTTCAGTCCCCCCTCCCTTTCCCATTTTGCAGAAACAGTCTGATTTCTTCCAAACGCGAGCATTATTATACATTAGTAAGCCATTATATATCAAGTTGACTTCCTCCAACAAAGCATCAAACTTTCGCTTATTTAAAGTCTGGGACGACATGAAGTTGACTATTTTTGTGACTAACGCCATTACATTATCAAGAGATGTTAAACTACTCTTAGTCAACAAGGCGAATAATGCAGTGGCATTCAAGAATTTAATGTCTTACGTCTGTTTGAAATAAACTAATGAAATCATTCTTTTTTTTCCCCTTGCCCTATTTGGTGAGTGAGTGAGTGAGTAAGTGTTGGGGTTATTGGCGCAAGAGCCAATCTTGGCTAAACTGCGCCAAACATTCGTTACTACATTAAAAGTGTAAAATCATTAAAAAGTTTGATAAAATTTCTGTTAAAAAATGTAAAATCTTAAATATGTATAAAAATAAAAATTTCAATAAATTTAAAAAATACATATTAGTGAGGGGGAATTCCCCACCAAGTTTGATGATTGAGAAAAAAGTTATTTTCTATGCCTCGTCGGAGTTTAAAGTAATGAACCCTTATAAAATACGTTTTTCCATCTTTTTTTTCGTAATCGGGATTCGATTCAATTTCATTGTCCACGTCATAGACAATCATGTCTTCTTCATCCGTTGTATACTCCACAGGTGCTGGATTTTTCGGTCTATGTGGAGTCATTTTTATGTCTATTATTGTTTTAAGTATTTTTTTTATCCCGAATTTTTGTTTTTTTTCTTTAAATTCTGTGTTGTAGAGGCAGAAGGGGCTTGAATATTCGAGTTGGATGAGGAAGCGGATATGATTGAGGAAGATGACTCAATTCGGGTGAACATATTATTGGTGGAAGGTGCGTCATTAGATGTAGGAATAGGTGGTTGAGGCTCCGACACAGTAGCTGTTACTGAAGATGTGGAAGGAATTAATAGTACTTGAATCGATGAGGATAATGTGACTAGGCATTGAGGGCGTTGTTCTTGGTACTTGATTTACAGAAGATACGGGTTTCAGGCATTGCAGAGGTGGGCATATTATTTTTGTAATCTTTTCATCTGTTTGTGTAGTAGCGGATATTGTTGAAGATTTAGCAACCTGGGCATATGTTTGCGGTTTTTGTGGAACTATTAGATTTCGGGCTTCTACATATGATATATTTTTATTTGTTTTGATTTCTTGAATTTGTTTTTCAATTTTCCATTTGGGGGATAATTTGGACTCAGACGGATGGGGTTGCGAACAGTTAATACACTTTGGCTCTAGATTGTGGAAGAATGACCGACAGATGCACATCTAGAGCACGTTAATTGGCCGCGGCAGGAAGTTTGCGAATGTCCGAACCTCTGGCACTTGAAACAGTGCAGAGGATTCGGTATATAGGGATAGATTTTACAATTTAGATATCCAGCTTTTATTGTATTTGGTAGTTTTGGACTATTAAATGTTAAAATTAAATGTTTTGTGGGAATAATTGTAGAGTCTTTTTTAATTGTGATTCTCCTGACCTGAGTAACACCCTGATCAGAGAAGCCTTCAAGTATTTCTGATTCAGGAGTGCTCATCAAGTCAGGTTCTGAAATAACACCTCTGCAAGAGTTAAGAGATTTATGCGGAGTTGCAATTAAAGGCGAGTTTAAAAAGGTTTTGGCGAGGAGAAACGACTTTGTTTGAATAGTGGAGTTTGTTTCAATGAGTAGATCCCCGGAACGTAACCGTTTTACGGACTTCGGTTCACCACCTATTCCAATAAGGGCTTTGTGAACAGCAAAAGGTGATTTATTGGACATCTCATTATTTGGAAGAGCAAGTAGTAAAAATCTAATATAATCTGAAATTCGATCAACGTTGAATGTGGGTAAAATAAGGCCTTTACCCGGGTACAGCTGCATTGGATCCATAAAAACGCGTACATAACATCGTTCTGGCGTGCCTCCACACACCACGGAGTCCAACAAGGGAGGCAATGTGCCGGTCAACTGGCAAATACCAGGCACGGCGCTTACCCAGAGTACACCCAGAATATAGTGATACAGTCCAGGGTGAGGATCCAACGGGTAAACCCGCCACTCCTTATCTGCAGCACTAACCCTACAGCAGTGTATCTCCGGGGACACCGAAGAGAGGTACTACCAGCCGATTGACAGGAGCGGGCTCACTCCTGCCACCCGTCTACAGTGAAGCGTGGGCCAAAGGTATTCCCAGGACACCATTTTCCTCCTTACGGGACGCCGCACATGGCAAACATGCTGGTTGGCTAATCAACGGTGTTAGTCGAAAACAAATAAATCAACATAATCAAAATATTGAAAAAATATACGAAAAAGAAACGAAATAAACGTAATACAAAAGGTAAACCAAAAAATGTTAATAAATTGTAACATTTCTCTACAGAAAAATGATTTGAAATGTATTCATTTCATAATGTTTATCTATGGTCTGGACGTGAAAATCTGTGATCTAGACGGGAAAAGAAAGAAAGGATAAGTTGAATTACAAGAAGGAGGGTCGAAAATAGAGAAAGATCACTAAGGTACCCCGGGTTCGTGAAGCCCGTGTTTACCAAAGATAGTAAACCCCTTGGGAAAAGGAAAAGATCACTAGAGGGTACCTCGGGATTGTGACACCCGTACTCACCTAAAGAAGGTGAGTCCCCTGAGGGGTTTTACCCTATTTGAATCACCATCAGTTGTTACTGAAACAAATTTTTTCAAATCAATTTCTTTCTCAGCAAGTGAATTTTTAACACCCGTACAAATATCTGTAGTTATTAGCAACGACGTTATCACATTTAATTCTTCCTTAATGACGTTTCCTACACAATATCGAGCAAAAACGTGCAGATTTAGAGACGTCTATATTTTCGTCAAGACGTAACGATATAAAAGGAGTGCAGTTAATGTCATTTTTTTTTATATCTGTTACTTTTCCGGTCAGTTTTAAGATTCTTTCTTTTATTGTGTTTCTAGATTGAGGAATATCTTTGATGCGCTGAATTATCTTATCTTTATTATCAAAATCATCAAAAAGTGAGGACATGCTAACCAGGCTTCCTTCAAAAACTCTCCCTCTTGAAAAGTTTACTATGCCGAGCAATGATATTTGCAGCCTAGTAACTTGCCACGCTCGTAGGGCAAAAATTTTGCTAATATATTTAATCATAGATGTAAACTGTTTATTTTTGTCTTTTATTGCGCTTGCAATTAATTCTTTTTGCTTTGGCTCGTTTTTCAGACAAAAGGTTTTGTGATTTATTTCAAACTGCCGTTACACAGACCTACATACCACTGTTCTAGAACATAAAACACATACCGTTTTGTCGCCTTTACTAACCATGCCATATTTCTTGGTCCACCAAGTTTGAAATTTCCTGCTACGCTTACTATCTTGCTCTTATTGTTTTATTTCTGAACTAGCCTTGTTAAATAACGGTTAAAATTGTAAATATAACTCTAATAAACTTTAAAATACATTTGTTTTAATGAAATTGATTATGTTAGGCGTAGACAAGCTTTGCATCATTAGCAATTGTAATTTACCTCTTAAGAATTTCTTTTTGAGGGTAGGGGGTCTTTTTTTTTTCAATTACATTCCAATGGTCTTATTTTATCGTCAAATTTTGCGATGGGTTGCCCATTTACTTTGATAGTTTGTAGTTGCAGTTAGTTGCACAACATGGTGCGCCACATCGAATATTTTAAGCAAGCATATACAGAATAATTTTATATATTTATGGTAGGAGTATCCAGTTCCCTTTTAAAATTCTGCAGCTTTCGAATTCCAAGATATCTTTACAATATAGCCCATGTTGTATGACATGGAATTAAGTTTACTGTTCACAAGTTACTGTAATGTAAACATTCTGTTATACTAAAATGTGACAACTATGTAATAAAAATATTGATAAGAAAAATTATTGTTATATTTTTTATTGCTTAATGAGGACATTTTTATTTACTCTGACAAACTAAATATGTGATTATCGCACTGAAAAAGTTATAGGAAAACTTTTTTTTTTTAAAGCATTTTTTTCCTTCTTCCTCCTCCATCTCCCTCCACTTATTTCCAGCGCACATTTCCGAAAATTTCTTAAACTAAAATGAACAAGATATCAACCATATCAGATTTCAAAGAAAATACCCCCTTAAACCTTTGAGAAGTATAGCAAGGGAAAACGTAGCATATTGGCTTAAATTAGGCTCCCATAACTTAATTTTGTTATATGGAAATCAATAATTTAAAAAGGCATTCCACAATTAAAATTAATTTGTTCTCAAAATTACAAGGATCAGGACAGCTAATCGACTGGGATGATACCGGCCTGTAAAAGCAAACAGTGGACAGAAGGGAAAAAAAGAACTGCTTAAATAAAGGGTTTATTAAAGTTAACTAAACTAAAACTACTACCGTATTTCCCTGATGTGTTTTATTGATTTTTACTGCAAAAGACGCAATAGGTCCTAATCAATATCGGCAATTCTAATCAATCGCACTCAAGTCCATTTATGATCAAATGTGTTCCAGTAATGTTTCTTACCTTCGATTTTCAATTATGTCACTTTTGTCTGACAATTTTAGCTGGGCTTATTTTAGGGGTATGGCTTTTATATTGCAACCATCCTGAAAAGCTGACGTACTTTTCGATTAGGTTTTATTTTCGAAAAAACATTGTAAGTTTCAAAATAGCTGCTGATATTTTTTAAAAGTATTTACGCGATTAATCATTTCTACGTTAACGTGATTCGACAAAAATAAAAAAAAAAAACGAATAATCGCTCAGTTTTCAAACATTAGTTATTATTATTATTACTAGACACCTTTGCAGGCACGTTGTTAAGGAAAGGATGAATCATCAAGTTCCTCCTTCCTCGAGCATTTCTCTTCTACACACTCCAAGAAAAACAACTTGCTTCTCATTGGTCGGTGCGTAATAATATGATTATTTAAGGCTGTCTACTTTGGCGCTTTAGCGTCTTCTTATGTCTTTGTAATTCATTGAAATCGACAAAACATTACATTTATCTTTGCCGCTGCATTTGGAACTTTTTCGGATTATTTTTCGGTCAGTTAAAATATTTAATTCGCTGGCACTCACTTAGCTTCTAATTTTCGTTATAAAAATAATACACAATTCTATTTTTTTTTCTTGTATCGAAAATCTAAATATTTCTTATGGATTTATGTCGAAAAAACATTTATTTGAATTAAATAAAAAGGAAATAAAATATATAAATAAGCACTTAACTGCACAAAATTTAACACAAACATTCGATATATATATGTATGTATTTATTTTAATTGACAATGTTTTCTTCAAATGAATTATACACATTTAGTGCGCGCGCGAATTAAATATAAGTGTAAAATATAAAGAAGTTAAATTATAAATAAAAATCAAGCAATTTTTATTATGTTCATATTTTTATTGATAATATTTATGGACATTTTAATTATGAATGAATTTATACATATATTAGATTGAATTTAAACAGAGAGAATATATTTAAAAATGCGCAATTATTATAAAGTAGTTTCTATTATATAATTAGACCAAGGTCACGGACTCATGGCTGGCGTGTCGAGTTCGAGCATTGTACCGCTGAAGACCCGCCGTGCTGAGGAGGCTGACACACGTTCAATCTTTCGAGTCCTCGTCACTTGGCTATGGTTCAAAATTACGAGGCCAATAGCTTTCGTGCAGCTTTATATTGCGACGTTAACAAGTTCGCCGTCACTGACGTGCTGGCGGGTCAGCATGGTACTACCTTGTATGCCGATGCCGCTCTGGGATGATGATCGACTATGATAAGTTATATGCTTTATTTTTAGTGTGGCTCCCGAGGATGGATATATCAATTTTACCAACAGCGAATGTGTTAATATAACTCTCCCCTCTCCCTAAGTAATTAGGCGGTTTGTTTTGTTGTATGTGCGTGTGTAATATTTATGTATGCAAAAAAAAGTTAATTCGTCGAATATCTATCTTCTCCTTTCACAATTAACTTCGTACTTTTTAAATTTTTTATAAATAAATGTGCTGATTCTTAAACTCTTGTTTGTTTTCATCCTGGGTAAAATCCAATAAAATGAAATGATCCAAAAGCTGTTGTGTAAAAAACATTTACTAATACTTTTTTGCTTTAACTCTTTTCTTTTTGACAATTAACAAATGTTTATTGTTCAAGTAATAAAGAAAACAATCGTGCTATAAAAATCATTATTTTAGGTTTAATTTACGTAAAAATAGTCAAAGATGCTTTTTGTTTTCATCCCCACACTCTCCCTTCTTTTTAAAAGTTACATTTTTTTTAATTTTTTTTTAATGGGATATGGAGCTACAAAGGCTATTATCCCTTTTTATACTTAAATATTCAGGCAATCAATATTTTCAATCAACAATGCAATTTCTACGTGTTAAAAGAAAAACTTAATAGAATTTTTTAAAATTAATATTAACACATTCCCCCACACAGTTGGTGAATTCTATTTATAAACTGAAGTCGTTGCATTTAGATTAGGAAATTACTGATAAAACCATAATCTTGGCGAAAACTGGACAAAGGTGTTATATATATAACACCTTTGTCACAAGTATATATATATATATTTCAAGGTGGCAAGATTGGCTTAAGTTATAGGGGGGGGGGAATAAAAAAATAAAACAAATACATTTATTTATTTAATCTATTTTATCCTTGTTTTTGTTGCTAATACCACCTGTGTGACGGTGTCAGATCGCGCGAGGGCCATGCAATTAATCGCGACAAAGAGCTAGATGTACGTCTGTCGTTAGCCGTAGCTTTGAACACCATACAAATGACAGTACGATTTGGCTCTTTTCCACCCTAATTTTGAGGGAGAACACCCTGGGGGTGGTCAGGGGCCTCCCATCTCTTTCCCTTCAACCAACCTCACGCAAGAGGACTTGCCAGCTCTATTTAGAGTACCTCCTTGCCGTAAAGGCACCAAACAATTACAAAAAGCCATGCTTTCTCCGGGATTCGAACCCGGGCCCTACGGCACAGCAGTCAGCGTCACTAATCACTATACTGGATTCACGGTACGATTTTCTCTTTCTCAAATTGGAATGCGGATGCTTTTTTTTTATCCAAGGGAGACCAAGCTCATCCAATAAGACTTAGAACGAGACAGAACCAGCCTCTCGTAAAAAAATTTTTATTAGGAAATTCTTAGTAAATTTATGTAACCATATTTTTGTAAATTTAGGAAAAGTTCATAAAAAGGGGAAGTTGGTTCTTATTTTTTATCGCATGACATTTTATTGACTTTTAACGGACATTGTTTTTACACAATACGGCTAATTTCACGAAGTTCCGACTTAAAACAAGTTAGATTTATCCCATATCATAGTTTCAAAAAGAAAAATTGCATTATTTAAAGGTGGTTCCACATAATTTTGCTGTTTTTGAATTTAAATAACAAGACTCACAGTGCAAGAGTTGCTCAAATGTTGACGTAAAAAAACTGTTCTACCAAAAGAAAAAATAGTTCTATAGTTACGAGCCAACAGAATTGGACAAAGAATAAGTGAGACAAATGATCCTGCAAGCGAGTTATTAAACACATACAGGTGCTACTTAGATGGATTTCGTCAGACTTAACAATGCTATGAGGATTTTATTATTTATTTGAAATGAGAAATAGGAAAAATGTTGCTTGTGTGTTACAATAACATTGTCGCGTTCCGAAAGTCGTGGGTATGAGAGGGTTCGAGGAGGAAGCAGACATGATCATAAAAATAGCTACTTTTACTCTATCTTTAGCACTTTATGAAGTATACAAGCTTACACACAACTTAACTCTGGAAGCAATATAAAATCCTGACCCTTAATCGGATAACAAGATTATCGAAAGTACTTATCTCTGGAGCAGGGAGGTCTTAAAACTTCTTAAGGCCTTTGGCCCCTACACAAATGTAGGCCCTAAAAAAGCAGACAGTACAATGTATACGTTGTCAAATACTCATACAAACAATAACCCGAAGCAATTAAATGTGCATGATTAACAATCGCCCAAACCGTCTCGATAGACTGCCGTACTTTTACTGAATGAGAAATGGATGGTGTATGGTGGTAGCCTAGGCTTGTACATGGATGTCGATCACCACATGTAGCCAGTTGACATATCATCTGAAATTCCCAGTTTTTCGGAGAATGCAACCGAAAATAACATTTGACCATTGAAATTATTCGAATTATGATCTTATTAAGGTTGATTCGAAAAAGAGAGAAGGCCCCCATTGCAACCGAGGCCCCGGGCCCAGTTGGCCCATGCTTTAAGACGTGCTCTGGAGTTCGAAGTTCCTTGTATGATCCTTCAGGAAACCAGATAGCTCCGTCAACTCCAAGGTTGATTACTGCTACTATTCTTGGTGGATTTTCCGTCGACTATTACATGCAACCACCCAGTCACTGTTCACCTATTCTAATACTTGGATTTCATACTTAAGGATCAACGATTAACCATTTACTCACTTACTGAACGACAGGAACTTAAATAGTAATTACATTCGCATAAAATCGTCATATCTATGGAAAGCGGTTTTTAAACTAAAATCATAGTTAAACAATATTTCCCCCAAGAGGATTAGTAGAACCTAAATGTACTCGTTACAATATGTTTAATTATAACAATTTTCATAAAATAAATAAATCGCACTTTTGTAAAAAGAAGTTTATGGAGTGAATTATTTGTAAAGAAAAAACAATAACTAAGTAAGGAATTCTCGATTACCAGACATGCTTTCTCTTAATTCCTTTCGATTTATTTTGCTATAAAACAAAAACACTTATAAGTTATGCCTCTGCTACATCTGGTAATAAGAGTATAAAACAATTATTAATATATAACTGTTAACATCTAATAAGAAGTCAATAAACAAATAAAAATTAGCGTTAATACTACATTATTCATTCACTATACGCAAATTTGCGATACAAAAATACGAATGCCGGTTAGCGTCTTCAGTTATGATTTCTATTCGAAAAATTGAAACTATAAATATCATTCATGTTTCATTGTTAAGATTAAGAACTAGTTAGAGCAGCAAAGCGGATGTTCCGCAGAAAAGCAATTGACTAGCTACGTGAATTTTTTATTTCTTTTTCCTTTGAATAAACAATGCATTGACGTAAATCATAAACATGATTAAATAATTTTCTCTTTTTCTTTCGCTTTTTCTGATATATATATATATATTATTGTTTTAGAAATTATAAATGTATATTTATAAGTATAAAATAAGATATTTCATTTTCACGAGTTCTTCTGTGAAAACATTATTTTAGTTGTTTCAGTACTCAAATGAAAACGAAATAAGAAAAATAAATAACGAAATTTAATAACCAAAATTATGTCTTATTAAAAATCTCTTTTATTTCATAGTTGATCTTCCGGGAATATAATCTGAATACCGAATTGAGAAAAACAATTTTACATAGCATAACTAAGTACTTTCCCGTCGCACATCCAGTATAGTGGTTAGCGACGCTGACTGCTGTGCCGTAGGGCCTGGGTTCGAATCCCGGAGAAGTCATGGATGTTTGTAAATGTATAGTGCCTTCGCGGCATGGGGGTACTTTAATTAGCCGTCGAGCCGCAAGTCCTCTCGTGAGGTTAGTGGTAAGGGATAAGAGGTGGGAGGCCCCTGACCCTTCTTCAGGGTGTTCTCCCTCAAAATTGGGTTGGAACTGAGCTAAATCGTACTGTCACCTGTTTGGTGCTCAAGGTTACGGCCAACGACAGGCGTACATCTATCCCTTTGCCACGATGAATATCGTGGACCTCGATCTGACAAAGTCAGGGAGGTGGCATTAGAAACAATAACAGGTAATTTGACGCAGTGTAAGTGCCAAAAGAGCTAAACTGACTTTTTTACAATATGATGTTTTTGACATACCAATATATTGGATATACTTATAAAGAGATTTTTTTAACTTTCAAACACACATTTAAAGTTTTTTTTTTTTTTCTTGACTGAAGTATTATGCATGTGTCTCTATACGCAGATACTTATTTAGAGCTTCAGAGTATTAACGATTTTAACAGGGGCGTAGCTACGGCCGTATCAATGATACGGGGTCCCGAAGGTACAGGGGTTCCAACACGTGGAACTACATTCGCATTAACAGGGCGCTCATATCTGAAATAGGGTCCCGAAGGAATTTTGATACAGGGCCCACTCAGAACTAGCTACGCCAGTGGATTTTAAGATAAATTATTATTTTCTCAGAAATTCTGATTTTTACATCATACTCCAAGGTGATATGCTTAATATTAAACAGTATACAAATTGATTCCTTATATAAAGTTAGTGGTAAATGAGGGGTAACGCCACCTGCATGCAAACTGATCCTTTGTAGAAAGGGGTAAATGACTGGTAGAGCCATCTATATGCAAATTGATCCTTCATACAAAACGGCAAATGAATGGTAGCGCTACATGTTCTCCCTAACAGGTACTCAAATTTTCGAAAGGATGTATATTATTATTTATTTTTCATGAATTTAGTTATTTAACATGAGCTTTAATACCAGCACATTAATTTTCTAATAAATGCAGAACTCACTGACGTAGCTAGTTCTGAGTGGGTCCTGAATCAAAATTCCTTCGGGGCCCTTTTTTAGAAAAACGAACCTTGTTAGTGGGACTGTAGGTACACATGATGGGGCCCCTGTAGCTGGGTGCCCCGTATCATTTATACGGCGATAGCTAGGCCTCTGGCAGAATTCAACACATGTAGATGTTCACTTATTGTAAAAATTTCCTGAATTCAAGAGCCTGCATAATTTACGGATTGAATGTTATTAAAATACTGATATACAAACATAAATTTGAATGCTCTTTCGCTGAAGCACATAGATTCATACCAATCATTAGAGTTAAATTCCAAATACATTAACCAATCTCTAATTTTTAAGTCCAGGAATCTAGTTTTTAAAGTAAAGGAAGAATAAATCCTGGGTTAACTTATAAAGAATGAAGTATACCTATTAACAGAGTTGATGAAACAGCATATAGTCATGATGATTGTTACTTGAAAAGTAAAACTACAAAAAATAAGAGATTCAGTGCATGATAAAAAATATACTGGATGAATTATATAACGCAGAAATTAAACAATTGGAAAGTAACAAAAGGAACAGACAGAGGTGTCTTTAAACCTACAGATAAACCTTGAAGAAAATCGGAATATGAATAAAATAGATTTATTGTGACAAAAGTAAATAGAAAACCGAATCTAAAAACTATCATGAAATTATTTCTCAGAAAAGTAGACCGATGCGTATAGGAATCCGTGAAAAACGGAAGAATGCTTTTTTAAGAAACATATTATGATACAAAAACAAAGTGTATTGTGAAATTAATAAATTAGAAAAATGGGATTACTTGAAAAAGGTCGTTGAAATATTTTTACATGAAAAAGAAATGTATGCTAAATATAAACTTATTACTAGAAAAATTTTTTTAAAAAAAGTGTATATTTATCTCATACAAATGATCAATAGCAAGTTGGTTTAATTGATATGGAAAAATATAAATCGCATAATAATAATACCAACTGTGTGTGTGTGTGTGTGTGTCAACAATAGACATATTCGGTACACAAGCTTGGACATTCCCTTTAAAAGAAAAAGTAAAGAAGAAGTAATTAAAATTTAAAAAAAAAAGATATTTGGATGAAGAATTCCCGAAAAATTTCAAACAGATAGAAGAACGAAACTTATGAACAAACATCTTAACAGCTATTTAAAGATAATAATACTCATTGGTTTACAACATAGAAGGAAAAAATAAAAGGTGCAATATCTGAAAGATAGTAGAATTTTAAAGAGAAACTAGGAAATATATATTTAGAATATAAAAATACAAATGGGTGGATATACAAAAAGTAAAAATATTAAAAAGTAATATATATATATAACAATTTATGTCATGTCTATAGAAATGATAGATGTAAATGTTATTAAAAATTATTTGTATAAAAAATTATTTAAAATGATGCATTACCATTGCGTTTCATAGATTGAATTTAAATAAGATTGTCAGAATCAATTGTCATTTTATTTGAAATATTTGTAGGGTTTCTTTTTTAATCTATAAAGGCGAGGTTGTGTGTGTGTGGTGTGGTGTGCTTTCGAGGCGAACTCCTATGTAATTACGTAACTTCATCGTACGAGTAGCTACTGAATTTAAAAGTAAAATGGCTCTATTATAGTAATACAAAACATGAAACACATATAGGAATTTAATATAATTAGCAATAATTCTCTTTTATGAATTTCCACTATCTATATAATTTGGTATATTTTTAAATTCAATCGAGGAGTATCGAACAGCTAACTTTAATAAATTATCTCACAAATCGTGTAGAGTAGAGGAAATGCAAAATTTATGAAATATATAAGCTTTTGAAATTACCACTTTTTAAAATACTTTTGTTCTAAATCGCTTTCTTTACCATTGCAAATACACTGCTGGCCACCGTAAATGCAACACCCTGAAGGAAGCATGCAAATAACATGAAATTTACAACATGCATTAGCGGAGGTGAGATATGCAAATGATTAGAATTTCAGCGCAGACACACATCACGCGCGCCTGTGGCGCCACCTCAAAGCGCTATTTAAGGCTTGGAGATTTCGACGATTTCAAGTTCGGCAATTGTGTTTTTCTTGTATTTTTTTCAAAAAAAGATCAGTTATATCTCGTAGAAAACAGCGATCAGCTTTTCATCAAGTATCCGAGTTTGACAGAGGAAGGATAGTGGCCTATCGAGATTGTGGATTACCTTTCAGGGAGATCGGTAGTCGTGTTGGACGAAACCAAACAACTGTAATGCGGATATGTGACCGTTGGATGCAGAAGGGTACGATGGACTGACGTGGTCGATCGCATCCACCTCAGTGCACTACTTCACGTGAGGACAGGCAAATTGTGCGCATGGCAGTGACGGAATGCTCAGTCACATCACGAACCATAGCACAGCACATTGAGTCTGTAACGCATCATTCAGCGTCTGCGCGTAACATTCGACGCCGTTTACAGCAGAGGGGTCTGTCCGCAAGACATCCATTGCTTGGTCTACCCTTGACGCAGAACCACAGACGTCTCCTCCGCCAATGGTGCGATGAAAGAAGGATGTAGACGGCAGAATGGAATGAAGTTGTCTTTACTGACGAGTCACGCATCTGTCTGCAACACTACGATGGTCGGATTCGAGTCTGGAGACACCGTGGAGAGAGGATGCTGAACAGCTGCGTTATGTACCTTCACACTGGTCCTGCACCGGGTATTATGGTATGGAGCGTTATTGGATATCACTCTCGTACTCCTCTAGTACGCATTGCATGTACTTTAAACAGCCAGCGCTACATCTCCGAGGTGTTGGAGCCATTTGTCCTTCCTTATCTTCAGGGTTTGGCCACAGCCATATTTCAACAGGATACTGCACGACCACAAGTGGCACGCATTGTCCAAAGATTCTTCGTCAATCATCAGATTCAATTGCTTCCCTGGCCTGCTCGCTCTCCGGATCTTTCTCCAATAGAAAACATGTGGTCCATGGTTGCTCCCCGATTGACCCAGATTACACCCCCAGCCGCTACTCCAGATCAACTTTGGCAACGTGTTTAAGCTGCTTGGTCTGCTGTACCCCAAGAACACATCCAAAGTCTCTTTGAATCAATGCCGAAACGTGTGGCAGCGGTTATCTCCAACAATGGCGGCTACTCTGGCTACTGATTCTGGCAGGAACCACACTTCACAGAAGTCTATAAATTTAATCATTTGATACTTGGTCAACATGTTATCTACAAAATAAATTTTGTTGTGCTATCTCTTGTCTTTCTTGGTGTTGCATTTACGGTGGCCAGCACATTGTACATTATTTAATTTTAAAAACAAAAGTTAATAAATTCGATAACATTTCATTTAAAATAAACTTATAGAATGCTTTGAAATTTATTATTACAGAAGATAATCATCCTATTTTATTTATCCAATATTCTTTCGATAAGAATTTGGCGCACAGTGCGACGAAAGGAAAAGAAACATTAAGCATTATGTTCGATCGAGCTGCTGATATTGGCAAAACAATCAATGGCTTGGCATTGTAACCCTGCAAATTGCCACATCCCCCTGTTGCTTTTGCCCCTCCTCTTCGAGAAAGCTCGCCCTACATTTAACGACTTCTCTTTGTAGGTATTACAACATCTCGGTTGTTGTGGTTTTTAAACTCATTTCTACATCTAGCTGTTCTCATGTAGTCCACGGTCTCTTCGCGGCTTAGTGTAAGCAAAGTTTCTTTGCAATCTCTGGCCACTTTTATTCATAAATGTGAATGCGATGTTTAATATATGTTTCTATGTAATTATATTTCTTTAAAACCGTAGAACATATACACTTTAAAAGACGCAGTATTTTTGTTTACATGATCATTTGTTAGTATTGAATTTTCCTCCTTTATTGCATTTTTATTTAATATTCAGTATTCGTGTTTTTTACCTGTGAATAAGGATTTAAAAATTTTATTTCGAATTCTTAAAACGATTTTTTTTTTATTAAAGTAATGCTTCCTAAATCTTTTTTTCTTGCAGTCGATGTTCGTTTTTTACTGCTCTAGACCCGGTTAGTTATATGAATAACGGCAACTGAAAAAAAATGAACGCTCCGAAATCTAAATGTATTCATATTAATACTGTTGGAGATTACACAAAGGAAGATATTATTGAGAAGCAAGATGTAAGTTTATGTATTTTAACCATTACGTTACTTATCTTAGAAAATTTCACTTTACATGTAATATGATCATTTGCAAAATTGCCAATTTTTAATTGTTTTTTTTTATTTTTATTCTTATTATTTACTGTGCAATTATTAATTTTATAAGTTTTCTCGTACTAACTATTAACCTACTAAAATCAAGATTATATTTTGCAGTGTTGTATTTGTGTAAACTTACAGCTTTTATTACTGTCAAGTATATTACCTCTGTAAAAATTAGTTTTAGTTGTTCTCACAAACTTCTTTGTAAATGTGACATTTCATAGGATTTATATAAAGATAATTCCTTTGTTAAACTAAATGTTTACTGTGCTAATTAGTTAAATTAAATCTACTTATGATCTACTATAATATATCATAGTCCTATAAAAAAAATTTTAAAGTTCATTATAAATATAACAAATGGCATGTAAGAATTTAATTACATCATTAAAATTTAAAAATTCTTTGTATCCAACAAGTTATATTTTTAAACTATTCACTACTAAAGTATTTTTTTCTTTTGACAAAGCCTCATTTATTTTTATTTCAGATATTAATTTATCAAATGCAGGATGTTAGCAAAGAGTTTTTATTAATTCCAGATTGAAAGTAGTATTATTTGTTTAAAATTAGTTCCAACTTGCTTGTGTATTTTTATTTCAAATTTATTCAAGTGCCTTTTGGTTTTGCTAAAAAAAAATATCTGAACAAATAACTGAATTTATTAAAAATTACATTGAAAGCATTTAAGAAACACACCAACAATTTTTAAATCAATTCATATAGCTATCCTTAATGATTTTATATGTTAATCAATATGTATAGTGTAATAAATTTGATAGGATGTTTGTGTTACCTCAGCATTTTGTGACATTACCACCAACAAAATATTTTATTGCTGTTGCAAGGATTAATTAAGCCAATTTATATTGTCATGAAAGAAATCCTCAAAAAAAAAAGAGCCACTGAAAGATTTGTGCTTAATGGTATAGTGAAGAGCAAAATTATATTTTTTAAATATATTATTTTTAAGAAAAATTAAACAAGTTGTTGATCTTTGTTCTTTTCTATGAAATAGTCAAGATCCCAATCATCTTGAAACAACGTAAATTCTTTAGGTATTTTTCACTTGGAAGACATGAGAGTTAATTAAAAATAAGTTTCACCCATAAAATGGTCACCACTCCACTATTATTTGTTATCACTAATCATTAAAGAAAAAGAAATCTAACAATTCATACCAGTATGACATCGTTAGCAAAATTGATATATTCGATGAAATTTCTCGCTAAATTTTTAATGCATCATTCTTAAGTAAGTGAATTTTCTGCTACAACGGGCCATGTCTGGGCCACTCAGAAAGATCTGGTATGCCACATGCAGCCTATGGGCCATAGGTTGAGTATTGCTGAGTTAAGAAGTTAATAACAAATGATGAAAAGTGTTTTCTTATTATGACTAGAAACTATTGCCTAAGTTACATAGTTATACCTTTTTATGAACAATGTCCCATTTTTCTGACTTTTACTAGGTACTTATTTTTTTTTCTGAAAAAGAACATAGGAGACTTAATTTTATGTTAAGCTTTAATGTAAAAAGATGCAAAACACCAAAAGTTTACCAAATTTAATATTTAATTAATTCCTTATAAACAGCATTTTAACTTCTTAATATTAAGGAGTCAGGCATAAACATGAAATATCTTTTCAGACAGAAAAATTATTCTGTATTATGTATCATATTTTGAATTTATTAACATATAGATTGTAACTGATCTTAATATACAACTCATTTTTTAATGTATCCTGTACAAATAATATTTCATAATTTCAGCTCCTTTTGCTTAAATACCAAACATATTACTAATTTTGTATTTTAAATCAAAAGCTATACTGTTTTTCAAATTTTTACAGACAGAGTTTATAATTGTGTTGAAATATGAAAGGATAGCAGAATTGACTCCACATATTCCATTTTTTCAAGCACCGTGACATTTTGTTTTCTTATTTTTAGAACATATTTTAGTTAAAATGAAGTATAGGGAAATGCTGTTTAAAACTTACCCTGGAAATTTTAGTAGAAAGTCATTCCTCTTGTTTATGACATAAATCGTAAGATGCCATCAGAATTGGATTGTTGTTACATAAATGCATTTTGCCATATTTTTCATTAAAACTTGGCAAATGTATATGTAAAGTATGGAAATGTAAGTCCCATTTCCTTTAATCCTCTCTTGAAATCAAGTCAAACAACATAAATAAGAATAGTATCGAACCCATGTGTAATCCTGTTTGCTAACTTTGTATCCAAAAGAATCTATATAGATAATTTTAATTACCAAAGTCATGCTTCTTCTACAAGTAGTGCTTACACATTCTCCTCAAACATAGCAAAAACTACCAGCAGAATTAACGCTTAAAGCATTTTAAATGTGTCTGTTTGCCAGCTTCGTTTAGCATGTAATGCATTTTTATATAAGTTACGGGTATCTTTTTTTTCCCAGCTTTGTCTTTTGTTCTTTAATTGAGTTTGGTCTATTTATTTTTTGGTAATATAAAAAAAAGCTAGATTTATTGAATACACAGCTTTCAGCTTTGAAGGAATATACTGAGAAACAGCTGCTTAAATTCATATATTATTTATCATGATTTTGCGACCATAACCATATCAAATCTTAAAAATTCCGATCTAAAAAAATATATTGAGATCAGTACAACATTTTTAATGCAAAATTTATGTATAAAGGAGAAAAGGGACTCACTCATCATGAGATCTCCCAAACTACACTGATAAAACAATTAAAGGGAGGAACGGTTTTTTTTTTTTTAAAAAATAAAATAATGCTTATACGCAAATCAGGTATCAGATGATAGCTGAGCTGTTCGGGGACCCCTCTGGCATGCAGTGACTTGCGGCATTGTTAGGCAGTGGCGCTGTGAATGACTTTGTGCAGAGGTGCCTCATTTGCTCATTGAAGCTTGTAGCGTAAAAACGTTTTGAAACATCATAGCTTAGGCCAATCCTTGTTTTTTGAATTTCTTTGTTTACCCATCATTAATACAGCCAGTCGGCATCATCTAGATAATGCCACAAGATGATGGATAGCTGGAAGACTTAAGGTGGGTTAATCACAGGTTACCTGTGGTTGGGACCTCAGAGTTTTGAGAAATGTGCTGTCCAATCTGTAGAAATAGCTCTTAGAGATAGGAACAGAGGTTTACCGACCTGGCCAAGATCACAAAAGGGCAACAACACCTGCTCAAGACTGTTGTTTGAAACTTCTAGCTAAAAAGGATAGGTCCGTGACAGCAACACAACTGTCTAATGCAACAGGAACATCCTTTTCACATCTAACAATCGACCAGAGACTTAATGTAGGTAGCCCGTATACCAGGTGCTCTGTAGTCTGCGTCCCTTTGACTGTGAACCACGAGAAAAATGGTCTAGCATGTTGTTGAAACCACCTGCCTTGGACAGAGGATGATTGGAGGCGGATTCTCATTAGTGATGAATCTAGGATTCAGTCTGGACAGTGACTCAAGATGTGTTTTCATCTGGAAAGAACCCAGGAATCGATATCGACCCTTTAACATTGTCGAAAAGGACCACTATGGTCGAGGTAGTCTGATGGTCCGGGTGTACATACCTTCATGCATTCGATAGAGGTATTGTGACAAGTCAGTGGTACAGGGACTAAATCCTTGCACCCCATATCAGATTTTTCTGCTGATAATATGGACCAAATTTCATCTTTATGGACAATAACGCATGCCTCACAGGGCTCAGTTGCTGAACGAATACCTCCAATCGGAGGATATTCGATGATTGGAGTGTCCCACTATATCCCCTGACCTTTATCCCATCAAACACGTACAAGACATTGTTGGATGCTCTGCTATGTTAGTTTTCTTTTTATGGCAAAAAACCGTTTGCCCTTTCAATTGTTTTCACCAGTGTATTAGACTTACGAAAATGAAATTTGGTGACCATGTCTCTTTTGTTGAATAGAGATACACTAAGAACGGATTTTGCAGAAATTGACTCCCCAAAAGGGTTAGGAGGCTTTATAGATGAGGATTCCAGTATTTGAACTATTAGAATTACATACTTGAAATTTGGCTGACGCGTCTCTTTTGCAAAATAAAGATCTGCTAAGAACGGGTTTTATGGAAATAAGACTCCTAGAAGGGGATAGGTAAAAAAAAAAACTTCATTTTTGGAGCAGGTCTTGAAATTGGGTAATCGTGGTTCATTGTCTTGTTGAGATCTGTTAAGAACGGGTTTTAGTTAAATTGACTGCCAAGCGCGGGGGGGGGGGGGCGGGAAGGGGTGCATATATAGATAAAAATGTTTCCTTTTTTGAACTGTTAGACCTACAGATTTTAAATTTAGTAAGCATGTTTCTTTTGTTTGGAAGAGATTCGCTAAAAAAGGATTTTACAGAACCTACCCTCAAGGGTTCCAAGAGGTTAAAGGGGTTATATACATAAAAATTTCTGTTTTCGAACTTTGAAACTCACTGATTTGAAATTTGGTATGCATATTTATTTGTTGTGTAGAGACCTGCTAAGAATGGGGTTTGTGGAAATCTACTTCCTAGGGATGCATTTAGGGGGCATTATTCATAAAAATTCTCACTTTTTAACTATTAGACCTAAAGACTTGAAATTTGGTAAGCATGTTCCTTTTGTTGAGTATAGATCTGCTAAGAGCAGGTTTTACTAAAATCAACTCTAAAGTTTAGGTTGTGGGTGTTATTGGGATGCATAAATAAAAAATAACCATTTGTGTACTATAAGACCCGTGAAACTTGAAATTTTGTAAGCAGGCCTTTGTTATTGCTGCCCAGCCAGTCTGGTGGTTATGACCCTCAGCTTGTTATCAAGTGGGCTCGGGTTCCAATTCCTCTAATAAGGCATGAATATATCTTTATTCTTCTGTGATTGTATTGCATGTTTCTTTTCACCCAACTTTCATATGTATCCCGGGATGAAATGCACAACAACAGCATGCCTTTTTTATTGAGTAGAGATCTGCTTAGAACGGGTTTTACAGAAATCAACTCTAAAAAGGGGTTAGGGAGTCATAAAAAATAAGCATTTAGTTTTAGAAATTCAAGTCCTTTTTAAATTAAGAGGTATGAGCTATAAGAATGTTTGGTTCTTACATATTATCGCAACCTATTGGCGACATTATGAAACAAAGCACATGATTGCCAATTCAGCACATAAGACACATGCAAAATTGGGGTTGCCAACTTGGCGAGTTTTCGTGAACTTTGGCTATTGTTGCAATAATACGTAAGTACCAAATGTTTTTCAATACATATAAAAGCTTAATGATAAGACTTGTATATCAATAATTTAAAAACAGTTTTATATATTCATACAACATCACAAATATCCATCTAAGGGTTTGGGTAACAGCTGGTTATTTATAAATTAATAGATTTTGAAACAGGAATAATAACTTTAGTATAGATAGTTTTTAATTTTTCCCTACAAATGTTGTATTGATTGAAAAAAAGGTGTTTTTTAATTGCTTGTTTGATCCATTAATGTGGAACTTTTTTTCCCTACATAATATCCAAGATATATTACTAAATAGTTTAGGTTGCTTTATATTACTTATGTAATTTTTGGTTTATTAAATTTCTTGATTAATAATAACCATTTATAATCTTGTTCCACCATTAAATGTGATGGATGCAGTTAAAAATGCTATTTAAGATCTTTAAACATTGCTTTGTAATGAAATTTTATTCTGTTGATATAACCTATTTCAATAATGTGCTTCGTATATCATTTTAAGAGAAGATATGCTAAAAAACATTTGTAAATATTACATAACATTTGAAGAATTACTGTGATTTTTGCTAATTTTTAAATATTTTATTAAAAAATTTTAATTTATTGCTTGCTTTCACATACATTTTAAAATAAACACCTAGAGATATTTAATCAAGAGATTTTCTGTAATTGCTTAAATTTTAGAAAAACATTGTTCTGCATGTTAAATGTAACAGAATATTCAGAAATTTTAATCAAAGTACTTAAACTTTAATCAAATGAACTATTAATTAAAATATTGTGTAATTTGTTATGGTATCTGAAAATCATAAAGTCAAATTATGTATTTTTTGACAGAAATGTAATTAATATTCAGAAAAAATTACTAGAAAACTTTTTGTGTGGAGTATGGATATCTTGTTTAAAACTTTGGGGGAGGGGCGGGTGACATATATTCAGATGCAAATAATTATTTACTTAATCCACTTTTTATTCCAACAGATTGATCGTGTCGGTTTAGTATTAACTTGATTTTTTATCTTGTTTTTAACTTGCAATTTTTTCTGTAACTTATATTTTAATCTATTTTATGTGTTGAATTGCATAACATTTTTATTAGATTTTACTTATGTAATCTGAAAATAAGATGGGAATTTTATAATCAAATATCCATTAGCCTTGTAGAATATAAGTATAGAATTGTGCCTGTGTATTTTGATTTTTTGATTCTTTAGATTTTAGGTAATTAATAGTTTGTTTACACAATGTATACTAATATAAAATTTTAGCAAATGAAAATTTGAAGAGTTTGTAAAAGAGTTTTTGTGCTATTGTGTGTGTTTGGCAAAAACCTGCATTGATTTGTTTTAATGAATGTGAAATAAAAAAAAGTCACAAAAGAAGTTCAGATATGTCCAGAAAGTAATGTTAAGTCTTAATAATATTAGACTTTATTTCTTAAGAGAATGTTACTGGTATATTTTATTTATTTTAAGATTTAAAAAAATTTGCTAATATTAATTTTTAAAATATTCTTAATTTGTTGTTTTTATTCTGATTTTATTAATTTAAATGAATTTTTCAAATATTTACTCTTGCCAGATTTCTATACATTTCCTATTTTTTAACTTGTTTTGCTGCTCCAATTGTCACTCCTCTTCATGCTATTCTAATTGCTGTTTGATCTTTTGAATAACAAAATTTTATTTAATAAAAAGTGGTTTTAAGAATGCTTGCTTAATGCATTATTTATAGAGCTTAAAAATGTATTCGATTATGATTCACAATTTTTAATTAGTGGACATCATATCTGTTATATTTCTATATATGTTTCTTATCCTCTCATATATGTATCATATAATTACAGAATACTTAAATTAAAAGTAGATAATATGGAGCATTAAGAAATAAGGTACAATTTACATTACCAAAAAAATTTCATTGATATTAATGTAATTAATTTTTTTTTAGAATTAATTTAAATTATAAGCATGTGTGCGCTTTCCAGAGTTTTTAATTTTCAAGGTTATATTATTTAAATATTATTTATCTTGCATTGAATTTTTTTGAATGTTTATAAGAAATACTTTTGTTTCATACCTAGCTTTTTAGTTTGGTTTATTTTTTCTTTCCTGATTGTATGAAATAATAAAATATGTGTGTAAACATGCCTCATATTAGATGTACTTACTAAGTTGGTATAAAAAGTTGTTTCAAATTGAAATGAATTTTTCAGGCTTATCAATGAAGTTGGTCAATTATTAGAAAATATATAAAAGTTTTTATACAGGTATCTAGATATTTTTAAAAAAGGGAATGTTTGAGCCTAAAAATTTATTGAGTCTGGCAATCAATCTTAAGTGCATTTGAAAACCTAAATAATATCATTCATAAATAATTCAGGTTTCATCTGCGGAAGACATGTTTATATAGAAATTACATACAAATAAATTAATATGTTTAAAAAAAATGTGGGATTTTTGAATGTATTTTTTATTTTTAAAGCAAAATTATGATATGTGAGCATAACATTAAAACAAATCATTATATGTGTATTTTTTTGTATTAACATGTTCCGTGTAAAAAAAACAGGCATGTATGTGTGTCTTATAATTCAGTCTGTATTATATGTTCTCATATTATAATATTATTATTATTACTTTTGATCTTTTAGGAAAAATTTTTAGTAAATTACAAAATGATATATTTGCAACAGCTTAACTAAAATAATGTAAAGATTTTTATTAACTGATAAAATTTTATTTTTTCAGTCAACTTGTGATACATGTAACAGAGATGGACCTTATCTGTGGGTGTGTTTGCATAGAGATTGCTTGTATGTTGGATGCAATGAATCTGGAAACAATCATTGTGTCAAGCACTTCCAAGTATCATGTGTTTCTCATTCTCTTTTTTTTAAAAAATTCCATAGAATTGTGTGCATTGTGAATTTCAATTGATTTTTCCTCTTTTTTTTCCTTTTTTTAGAAAAATAATGAGCATTCAATATATTTAAATCTTACATCATTACGTGTATATTGCCTACTTTGTGAATGTGAAGTTTTCTTAGAAAACAATGATCCTCCTCTTCCTGGAATGTTGCCAACTCATCCTTTGATTCTCAACAAGCCAGAGACTGAATCAGAAGATGATTGTGAAAATGAAGAAAATGTGAAGCCCAGGGGTAACTGTAATTATTGTTTTTTTTTTAAAATAATTCTGATAGTTTTATTTTTAAATGTTCTGTACAGATCAGAGAAATAAATAGGTAGATGTTAAAATGGAAATTTAAGGATGCTGTAGTGTGTGTGTGATTCAAACCAACAAATAAAAGATTGACACAAATTGTCATTGATTTTTGTGTTATGTTCATTCTGTGCTCTTTCAACGTCAACAATTCACATGAGATATTTAGTGTTAACATGTACCTCGTACACATGATTTCGTGTACCCTAAAATATCTATGTCTTGTTGATATCTGGTCTACTTATTATACCCATTGAGCCTTCACTTTCCAAATGGGATGTGGAGTATTCCTTCATGCCCCTGGTAATATTAGATCTGGGGAGTATTATCTCAAGCCACACACAGATCTATCTCATCCAATTCAATATGTAGCATTAAAGTGTTGGAATGTGGCACTAAAATAAGTTGCTGCTCAGTTATACATAAATTTTCTTTGTGGTGAAAGGAAAAATCAACATCATGAGCCAATCATATAAATTTGTAGATGTGTCTTCTTTTTGCTCATTAAGGGCCTTTAAATTTTCTTTTGATACAAACGGATTATTGTGTGGCGACAGCAATTCTTTAATGCTCTCCTTTTTTGAAGATTTAACTTAAGCATTTGTTTTTAAATTCGAATTGAATGCAATCTTAAGTTACATTGTAAATTTAAAGGTTTTAAGGATACTATTAGTTCTCATATTTTCTGGAAA